>PYHW01010620.1:9788693-9815775 GCA_013186435.1 Turdus rufiventris | reverse complement strand
TTGTAAGGTGCGGCTTATATTCAGGTGCGGCTTATATATGGACAAAAGAACAAAAAGTTGCCAACCCCTGGGACTGCGGCTTATACTCAGTGCGGCTTATAATCGTGAAATTACTGTAGATGGCTGTTTATTTTCTTGTTTGTCTTTAAAATTAATCTTTTAAATCATGTTGTCTCAGTTGAGATAAGGAATTTAATGTTACCATCATAGGTTAGGCAGGAATGTGATGAGGTATCCAATGTAGTCTCGTGTAGAAAGAATGGGGAGAAAAAGCAGTGCCATCCATGAGATCAGACCAGGTTACCCTGGGTATGTCCAGTTGAGTCTTGAAAACACTCAAGAATGGAGCCTGTACAATCTCTTTGGAAACATGTTCCTTCCACATGACTGCCTGTGACCAGTGGGGTAATTTTGGGTGGCTTTTTTTTTTAATACTATGAGTTAAGAGATAGGAGTGATCTCTTTGACTTCCTTATTGCTAATCAGAGTGATGAGATTGTCATAAGAAAATAGTTTCATAAGACTAAGGAAGATGTTGAAGCAACATGGCTTGATCGTACCTGGCTGAGGGAAGACTGAGCTGGCTTTATTTTTGCTGGCATTCCTTTTTTGACTGAGTTTTTAGCACTGTAAAATCTACCAAACATTTTATTTTATCTCTACTCCAAGCCTTTCTACCCTCCTGTATTTCTTCTATCCTTTGTCTTTTCTAAAGAGCATGTTTGCATTTTAGAAATAGCAAAGGGGAAGGTGGATCATCTGATACATGGATCATCTCTTCAAAGTCCCTCTCAGGATTTTCCATTCACTTAGATTTGGTTTTCACACCTTTACTTGTAGGCCAGAGGTGCTCTGAAGGTGCCAATACCTGATGTTCTGTGTGCCAGCAGATGTAACCCTAGGCACCAGCTCCTGGCCTCTGCTATTTGCATTCTCCTGTTTCATTGCTTCCCATGGTTGTTGAGGTTTCTCCCTGGTACAGGACATCTGTGTTGCTTGTCTAGTTTGAAAAATATCTCTTTTCCCAGTATTTGTATGTATAAATTTCTCTTTTAATTGTAATTGAATGCAGAAAGCTTGAAGTGTTATATTTAAATAGATCAAAACTCAAAGTCTTGGACTGGGTATTTAAGATAGTTAAAATACCCCAATAATTTTCATGTTTGTGTCTCTAAACTTTAATTTTATAATTCAAAAGGCTATGGATTTTCTTAATTTGAAAAATATGGATGAAAAGAGTAATTCCCTTGTCTTAGGCCTGCTTTCTTAACCTAGAGATCAGTTCAGTAAATCATATGAAGTGCCCCTCAGCACTTTTCCAACATTTTACAGTGCTTCATTACTGCAGATAAATGTAGTTATAGTTCACATAATACGAACACAGAATTCTTGTGCAGGTACTTAATTGAAGCGGATAAATTTTTACGCAGCAGTACTTTGTTCCTCCTAAATCTTTAGTAGTCTGTGGGTAATAATATAAGTGGTAGTAGTGTTAGGTGAACTTTTTTAATGAAAAGAAAAAATACTCCACTTTGTTTTGTGTTTTCACTCTCTGACAACAAATGAAATGAAGGAGGCTTATATTCCAAGGAATTATAAAGGACTAAAAAAAACATAGATCTCCATAAAGAAACAACATTTGTAAGTTTTATGGTTAAATCAGCCATTGCTTTGCTGACCAATAAAATGGAAAATGTGTGCTTTTATAGGTTTATAAAAAAGGCAAACTCCAGTTGCATGAAAAATAACTTTCACCGATTGAGTACAGGTGGTGACTTGTTTAAACTCTGAAGATGTAAAGGCTTAGTATGCATGACTGAAAAAGGGAACGTGGCACAATAAAAAGTCTTCCTTTCTTTACTCATCAATCCTTTGGGTATTCCATGTCAAATAAATGTTACAACAATTTACAGTAAAAGTATACAGTGGAAGTGCCAACGTTAACACTTCTTAGGATTGGACAAGGTCCAAATTTTTCACACCAATATTTAATGTGAAGTAAAATGTCTTTTCCATTGGAAGTGTCAGCTGTAACATGCTTTCCTATATTTGGCAACATGCTCATGTGAAGTATAAAGTCAAATGAACATGATGTTCCTTTTATATCAACCATGATAAATTGTGTTCATTTGTTTAAGTGCAAGTGGCAGTTTTAGTGTTCCTACTATAAATTTTGGTTAGCTTCTATTGACATGCTGTATTAAACTTAAGAAAAACAAATTACACTTCACCCATTTTAATTGACTAAATGTGTCAAAAACACAATAAGTATAACACGAAGGGTCAGAGTCTCAGACTTCACCATAATGGGTGTCATGGCAAGGATCCAGCTTTTTGTGCATTTCATTTTTCATAAAGTTTTAGTATAAGGCATACGTTTAACATTCACTTCCACTTCAGATTTGTAGCTTAAAAAAAAATCTTGTGTTCTGTTCCCATTACTCTCACTGGAAATGTTAATTTTTTTTTTTAAGGTGATAGTACTGATGAATATAGATGAACCGTTATAAACATAAGATTTCAAAATTGACTTTGGTATTTGAAGGAATGAATTAATGATTTATGTAGTATAAATGGATTTGTGTCAAAACCCATGGTTGCGACCATGGTTAGGAACCCCTGACACCAGTTTTCTAAATAGACAAGTGTGGTTGAGTGCCAGATGAAACTTGGCATCCCCTATTCCCAAAGGGCTCGAATGGAGCCTGCCACTTTTAATGCATGCATTTCATTCTAGAGAGCCAATGTCTATTTTTGTCTTCTGGAAGTCTTTACCTGTTTTCTGGATTTTAACAATTGAAAATTAAGGAAAACCACCAATAGATTGCAGGAGTATTGGCAGAATGCCCCTTAGCACTAGAATACTTTAATGGAATTTAATCCCTTTGAATGTCTCAGTGTGGAGTCATTCTTATGAATTGTGAACAAGGGATCAACACTTGTTGCAAGTGCCAGAATGCTTTTTTCTTTTGCTCTCATTGATGCATAAAGCTGCATCCACTGGAAGAGTTTTGCTTTCAGTCTGAATCTCTGCCTGATTAGCTGTAACAAGTTGGAATGGTTGGCGAACAGACAGGCTCAGACTGTATGTAGGACTTTCAGCAAGGTTTAGCAGCTTTCCTGGGTTTCCAGCAAATCCTTTCAACTATGTTAATCTTCTGGTGATCAGCATGAAGAGGATGCCATGTACTGCCAGATATTGGCAGGTTGGACTCACAGAGCAACACCATCTTACTGTGCTGTACATTTCCATCTGGTGAACTCCTGACCTGGCTACACAATGGGAGGCAAAGCCTTTTCCTGCTCCTGTTCACTCTCATTTGTTGTGTGGCTAGTGGTGTAAAGACATTCCTCTGACCTGGGTAGCAGCAGAGCCTGTCTCTAATGCCAGTGGTAAAAAAAGATGGGTCGAGATACACATTGGTATTGTCTGAAAATTTTCATCTGCAATGGGTGCTTTTTTAGCCTTCAGTGTTTTCTACCTTCTGGAAATTTGATAGGATGTATGAACCTCCATAATTTTTGAGGAAGAATTAAGAGGTACCAGAGGAGCTGGGAACTATTTAAAGGTAGTTTATTTCTACTTCCCTAAATAAAGGGAAACAGCTGGGAGTAGACCCCTCACCCTGAGGGTGGTGCTGACCTTAATCTGTCTGTGGAACGGGAGTGAGGAGGAGCACAAGACTGCCAGCCTGACTGCTGCCAGTGTGCACAGAGAGCAAGGTGCTGGAAGAGTGTCCAGCAGTCACCTGAGCCCTCAGCCTGTGCTAGAAACCCAAGTCCAAACCCTCCTAGAAGGAGTCAATGAGGCATCTTGGCCTTACCACTCTGAAAAAGTGATTCATTCTCATATTTGCAGCCTTCTGAGCTCGTGCTGACCAACATTCTTTCACCCAGTTTTGCAGTTGTATCCGGTTGTAGATGCTTCCTCAGTAAGTCAGCTCTTAACATGCAGCATATGGAACATTTCTTTATTTTTGAATTTTTGATGTGAAAGATTACTCTTTTTTTCAGAGGCACCTGACTGTATCCATCCAACTAGAAAGTGTTAACATGAGTGTCTTTTGTTTCAAGATAAATTTTATTTGCTTTTGGGGATTTTATGATCCTGTCACAACTTAAACAACTCATTTCATAAAGGTATTTTTAGCTACCAGAAAAGGCTATGCATTCCTCAAGACTGAAAATACATCAGTTGGGATCATATATATACACTATCCCAAAGGGAACTTAAAACTTTCTTCATGAGAGACTGGACGACAAAAGCTGTCAAATGTTATATTTCAGGAGGCAGAAACCTAACTAACTCCATGAATATTGTCAACAGAACAGGCAATGCTGTCTGTAGCTCCATTTTCATGCCACTTTTACTGTAAAATCACAGAATATTCTGTTTTCAATACAATCTTTTCAAGCTAACCACACAGAATTCTTCTTTGTTGCTGGTTTGTTTTGTTTATTTTTCATCTCTGGTGGAATATACCTCTTTAGAGAGTTAGCTCTTAAAAAAAAAAAAAGAAAAAAAAGAAAAAGAAAAGAAAAAAAAACAACAAAAAAAGAAAATGAAAAAAAGTTTATTGAAATTCTCTCCAACCCATACAGCCTTAAAATTTTGAAAAGAAAAATATTGCATCTGCTACTAAGAAAGTGCCTTTTACTGGGTTTCTAATGATATGCCTAAACTTGGCCAAGCCAAGCACATTCAACACCTTCCACTTCAGCAACAGCATCAAAGAAACTCTATCTGCTGGGATCCCCCCTTAGAGTTTAGCAGTTAATTTGCTGAGTATTTCATTGGAGCTGAGTATGCTCCAAGCCAGAGCTGGCAGGGTGACAGTTTTCCCTGGAACTGCAAAATCTGGCTGTTGTGGGACAATGTGAGTATGGGGACTGGAAGCAGAGACTACCTCACTCGTTTTCTTTCTGTTCGTACTTAGGCAGTATAAAGAAAAAGGAAGAAATTCACTGTAATGAAAAGGAGAACCCATCTGGGTGTAATAGACTGCAAAGTTGCAGAGGACAGGACTGGGAGCTGATACTGTAAAGAAAAATCTTTGTTTTCACTGTATAATTAAAATTATTCAATAATGCACAAGCCAAAAAAAGGCAAAATAAAAAAGGCAAAAATAAAAATTTTTATGGGTCAATTGAATTGTGATGATTCCTCTCTTCTGGTGCTTCACTTTCCTTGAATTATTCCTTTGAAGTTACTTGTGTATGTGTTTTATATTTTACTATTTTTTTTTGTGTGTATATATACGAATAGAACTTGTCATTTATTGCTATGAGAAGATACAATATTAATATTATACTGGAAAATAATTATAATATCACAATAAATGATGTGACAATTGAGTTTTTGACAGGTGTAGGATCCATGGGCCCTAGATGTTCATAAATTTGACCAGAAGATTTCTATATATATACCAGAATTGTATGAGAAAGACACAATTACCTGAAAGATCATTCTCATATTACACTAGGAAAACAATGATTTAAACCAGCAATTATTTCTTTCAAAAGCACCAGTTAAAGGATATTTGTCCCAAATGGTGCTTTGCAGAAAATTCGTTGTATTTCCGCCTCTCAAATTTGAAAATGGTACACATATACAATTTTGATAGTGATTTTTTTATTATCTTGACCTTTGAAAATCTTGGCCTAGGACTACAAATGGGATATCTTAACTGTCTTGAATATATCTTAATATTATTGAAAATCTTTAGAATACAGTTTTACTTTTTCATTGAATGGCCAGTTACCAATTTATGTATACAGAACTATTTCCTTTGAAACAGTCCTGGCTTTATGGCACTCTTAGTGCCAACACTACACTGAAGTCTCTGCCCTCCAATGAAGTGCAGTACTACAAGAAATTGAATAATCAGACTACAGCAACCAAGTGCAGGGAGAGAAACACACATAATCCAACCCTTACAGAGAAACACTGGAGCCTCAAAAGCTCAAAAAATTATTTTGATCAGAGTGAAAGAAGCATGACAAATAGTCAGTACTACTGGAGCACTCTCTGACACTGATAATACAGACTTCCACATTTCACCTCCAGGCTGAAGGCAAAACCCATCTGGATCTGACCACAATAAATTTCCTACTGTGTTTAATACAGTGTCGCCACTACAAATTTCTTGAAAATATTCTGCATTGTGGTCTACGTGTTTTTAGAGGGTGTGACTCTTGAATTTTCTCCAAGAGATACTGTGAGAAAAACTCCACTGTACTTAACTGCTACTTATCAAGGCTGTGAATCCATATCTTACACACTCCTCTTGTAATTCTCTGCATTGTCTGTTACTGCACAGTGCTTTCTTTTTTTTAATAAATAATGTCAGTCAGCCTTGACATTCTTAGCGCTTGTCCATACCAATCCTTACTGCTAAATCTTGTTCATCACAGGAAGGTAAATTTTGCTAATTCCATGCAATTATCAACTGATTCCCACATAATTATTTATCCTACAGCATTTTTCCCCTACATACAGTCTAACAAAAGATCTAAAGTGCCCTCACTCACTCCCACTTGCATACATACAATCTGCATAAAACATTATTATTATTTTAAAACTTAGAAGTGTTAGTAACTCTTAGTGCTCTCAGTAGAATAAGTATCACAAAATTACTAAAAGCTAACTAGATGACAAAGTTATCAAAGAGGCATGTAGGAAGAAATATGAATATTTGTTCAACTAGAAACTTTGAAGCAAGTAAATGGAGATTGCATATGGCATGAGTGTGCAACACACTCCTCCTGTCTGCCTGAGAGATGTAATCCACATATCTATTTAAAGCTGTTGATACACCGAGGAATTTGGACAGGGAAATGCAAGAATGAGGCTTATGGCAGTATGGGCTCCAGCACCTTTGGAAATTTGTCAATAAAATATTATTGCAATGCACCTGTGTGGACTTAACTGGACTTGCCTGAGATTTAGCAGGGATTGGTAGATAGAAAGAGGCTACTCAAGATCTGTGAACTTTCCCATTTCTGGGAGACCTGTTTTTCCAACAAGCTTATACCACTAAAAACCAAAACACAGGTCAACAGGAATGAGTGATCTTCACTCACGCAAATAGTTACCCCACAGTGGGACCCAATTCAAGATTTTTGAGGTATTAGAGGCTTTCATTAGTGTTTATATTAAATTGCTAAGTGGTTTATTATAGAAATAAGACTCAATTTTTTTGTGTGTGTATTATTATTTTATTATTAATTTATAGACTGTTGTTGTTGGCAGTCCTGAACATAATGGATAATTCTTGCGCCAAAGAATTAACGAGAAGGAGCTGAAAATATTTTCCTCTTGGAACATTTGCCATATCAGGGAAATTAATTATGTTTGTAGGTATTTATGACTGAAAGCAGGCCAGGGTGAACTTAGCAGGTTTGATAAGCTGTGAATACAGGAGAACTGTAGGTGTGCCTAACTCACAGGTGTGCCTTGTGGCAATGCTCACAGCAGACATCTCCCACAAAATTGCCTGAAAAGTGCTCCTCAGAATTTGCAGGTTGGAAGCATTGGTGTGGATGGGGGACCCATAAGTTAGTCTCAGGTATCCAGGAGAACAAGATATGTTTTTCAATCCATCCAACTGCAGTTGCTTTACTCTGAGAAGAGTGTTATAGTTTAATAGGGCAATGCATAGAGATACCAAAGCCAACATATTTGGGTATGGATACTAGATGTTGCCACAGAGAGCCGGGCATCACAAATTTCTGTGGGAATGCTTTGGTAGAAATCTTTGTTCAAGCAGTTCATTTGTTCACATACAGTGGTCATTTGTTCACAATTTTCATATGTTCAACAGCCCAGTTGAATTATTGAGCCCTTTTTTTTTTTTAGTATACCAGATGTCTAGAATGTACAAAGAAACAGGCAAACTATTCTTCAATTAAATAAAATTTGTAGACTAGAAAGAAGGATTTGTCCACCAAGTAAAAGTAGTATGATCACCCAGTTTACAGTAAGTATGGTGACATGGACTAGATTTCAGGTCTGCAGGTTCTTTATCTCAATGAAAGCTATCAAGGACCTGAAAGCTCTTTGACAAAACCTGGCACAGTGCCACAAAATTTCAATTTTGATMAATTGCTGTCTTTCTAGTAAAACAAGGTTACATTGGAACATTCCTGACTCACRAGATTYGTCTAAACAGATGCTGACAATATGGTTCAAACCTACGGGTTATGGAGGAAGACAGGGCAAATTTCAATTTGTATTTGGACTCTAATCCCGCACTAAGAAATGTGTAGCCTCGCTCCTGAGCACTGGTAAAGCCTTGATGTGGGATTCAGGTCATGGCCATGGTCAGTTACAATTGAAATTCTTCCCAGAAGAAATTTGTAGGGGCCCTGGTATAATTCTGCCATCACATCCTCACCCCTGGGTGTGAGCGAAGGCGTTTTAAGTGTGCCTTTTACCATATCTGCCCTGGCTGCAGACAGGACAGTGTATCTGGCAAAGTTGCAGGCCAGATGTATGGCTCTTCAGCTTTGTTTTTGGGATATCTGGCAGGGCTTCAGTGATGTAACAGTGTACTGCCTTCTAAACCTTGATGCACATGACAAACCATGACTAATGGTTTCCTTTAAATCTGGGGCTGAATACCATTGTTGGCTTTGAAAATTCCAAGAAATATAATTTCACTTTAGATCACTATTAATTTATAACCTGTTGTACAGTGAAGGAGTAATCTCATGGGAAATGAGCATAAACCTATTATATTTTCATTAACAATCTGTTTTCACCATTGACTTAATCCACATTTACTATTGTGGAATTTGATTATGCATTATAAAACACCATAAAACAAAATTAGGTATGTATCAAAGTATCCATTTTCCTGGTCATGTTGAATTACTAATTTCCTTTGTTTTAAAATCTTGGTCCTTTCTATCTAACTCAAACAAAGAGTCTGTGTGTTTACTGTCATCTATCTGAAAAACAACATAGAAACTTCTTCTGTTTTCTCTTTTCATTAATATCTCTTTTCTATGAGAAAAGAAAAGAAGATAAAAGAAAAGGGAAATGGAAAGGAAAAGGGAAATAAAGGCTTAAATAAATTTAGTATATTAACCAGATTTGGAAGGGTTTTTCTTATACTCAGCACCTTTCTTTTTATTTGATTTTGTAATAGTTGAATGTGAAGACTCCTGCCCAGAGCTCAAGTCTACAAAACACACCAAAAAAACCCTGACCTATACAGTGTAACCCAGTAACCCAGATCTTTGAGTCTGTCTCAGAGGTGTGGAATGATCAGGAGTTTGGGAAGAGAGAGTTAGGAAGACTTTAAATTTGGCATGCATATGGTTTTGGAGTAAACCCAATATTTTAAAGTATGATGTGGATTTTTATGTCATTGCTACTAGGATGGTTATTCTGAAATCTGGAATTCCTTACTGTCACACACTTACAGCTTCTGTGTTTTGTGAATTAGAGAAAACAATCTACAGAAATGTCAGGCTACTTTTTATGTACTTCAATGCCTGGTAGTCAAATAGTTTTTCTGCATTTAAAAAATATTATTTTAAAAAAATTATTACATCTGGTAAACCATTAACACAGGAAGTCAGCTACTTGAAAATGAGCTCATTGATCAGCATAAATTAAATTAAATATGTTGTGTCTCACACAGTCCTCAGATAGTTGGCTGGTATATTGGCAGCAAAGGGCTGTCAAGAATTTAATGTTAGCATTCTAGTTTTGCAAACAGCATTTCAGGTTGGTTAGCAATGCCAATTTTATAGCAAAAATCAAATCTTATGGTGTTTATTTTTAAAAAGTTGCTGAAGAGTCTGTGCAACATAGAATGACATGATTGCACAGAATATTTTGCATGCACCAATGTACCAGGAGAGAAATATGGGATAGAGTATAATTACAAGGAAGGGCTTTTATGCATGAAAAGAATTGTACTTTCTATGTAACTGTTCAAAATGGATATAAAAAGATAGGGAAAAAAAAGAAGCAAAATGCTATCAGGTTTTCTATTTAGCAACTTGTTTTTACCTACTTTGATATTAACACAATGTTCAAGCACAGAGGGAAAAAGGGGAAAGGTCTTGGAAGTTATATTGATAAACTATGTGTGGATCCCACAGCTGGCATAAAATATCTTGTTTGGGCTGTAAAAATATATTAGTATGTCATGTTATCTTCATAAATTCTTCCAACACATAAGGTGGGTAGTGTCCCCCCGAATCCCAGGGCTCATTACCATTTCTGCCCGCTCGTACCATTCATCAGCCCCTTTGTCATACAGAGCAGGCGCGCGGTTGGGGCCGCAGCATTACCATTCTGCAGGGGTAGATACTGAGTGAGTTATTAGCTGTGGCAGACAGCCCTGCTTCCAAACACTCCTGAGAAGGTTCTTCACTTAGGCAAGAAACAATTACGATGGCATTCCCAACCTGGGGAATGCCAGAAAGTTCTGAATAGAGGCTGTGGGTTTCAGTTTTCCCTTTACAATGACTCTGATTAGACATTAATCATGATTTCCAGAGCTTTCCAAAGTTCACCAAAGAAATTCAAGCATTTAGGACTTTCACAAGTATTTGTATTCCACTAAAGCAATCCAATTTGCATGTTATTCTTGTTTGTAAGAAAGCTATAAATCCTATTTCTGTGTGAAAAGTTATAATCTGAAACACTAAGCAACTGAGAATTTGTGTCTCAAGCTCAATGTGAGACAGGAAGGAAACCTGTAAATTAACACATGAATTATATTGTTTTTCACGGTTGTATGAGCTTAGAAGCAACAGACCATTTTCTTTTTCATCTTTCTTTTAAATTTTGTGTTTCTCAAATTTGCACATTTGAAAGTAGCTCTATTTAAAAGAATTGTCTGTTTGCTGTAATGTTAATTGTCTGTTTGCTCTAATGATGAACATTTGATTTATTTTAAATAAAACCTTTTCTTACTATTTGAAGGCAGGGACAATGGGGTACTTTTTCCAGACAGCTAATACCATATTAAAATTAATTAGGTATTTTTAAAAAGTGATGTTGATTGATTTTGATAAATAAAGCCTGAGTGGTCTAGGTATGTGACTATCTTATTTTCAAATTACTTAGGAGGTAAATCAGTTTTAGCAGGAAATTAACTAACTTTGGCCTGTAATAATGTTAAAATTTAAACCCTGTATTTTTTTGTTTAGGATTTCACTGATCTGGTATGACGAAGTGACATTTGCTTTTAGTCAAATCAGCTTTGCTGTTTGTTTCACTGCAGCACTAAATCTTGCAGAACTAACACTGGTGACAACTTTCCGTTTTCTGTTTAATTCACCACACATTGTCAACAGCAAGATGAGGACTTGAAGCAGGAGCACCACAGAGGAATTTTTGATTGAAATACCTTTGCTTTCATATTTTCAGAGAACTGATTAAATTATGTAGAATTCTTATGTTCTTTTCTTGTAAATGAAGTTTTTATTTAAACTACTTAAATTGGTCTGCTGTTTACATTATCAGTATATAGGATATATATAGATGGGAAAATACCCAAGAAATGTTGTGATAAAACTAAGCATAGCAGTTTAAAAAGAAAGCATGAGTCAGTTTATGAGATTGTATCCTAAAAGGCATTCCCTTTGATAGTAAAGGAAATTTCCTCATCAACTTTGATGCATAACTCTCAGTAGAGCACATATAAATATTGGTCATTTCCAAAGCACATCATACATCACACAATTGCAGTTTTCATATCCATTTTTTACATATTTGAGTTCTAATTTGGTGTCCTTTCACTTCCAAACAAAGACAAAAGAAATACTAACATTTAAAACTGTTTCCCACATATCATTCCTCTGGGCTATGAAGTTTGAGAGTAGAAGGGAGCAGAAACGAGTTCAGATGCTAATGAAAAATACTTTCCATTGCACAACTGAGGAAAGCCCTACACTGATGCTTTCACTTAATATTTTAAGTAAAATTAAGTGGTTTTTGCATGAAAACACTATGATCTACCTGGAAAAATGCTATTCCAGTTTTGTCTCATAAGCCAGTGTGGGTCTTGCAATTGTGTTCTCCCAATGGTTTTCTTGCCTTTTCCAGTGAGCACCGTGGGCAGTATGCTACACTTGACTCTCTTTGCCTGGGTGACAAGCAGTTTTGGAGAGAGAGACAAATATTTTATACATATTCCTTCTACTGTCCTGGCAGTGGTGACATGGAAAGTCTTGATGTCAGCCTCCCTGCTGGTGCTGCAGCCCAGGCTACAGGTAATTCTTCCCACAGAACTTTATATAACTCCCTGCATTGTTGTGATGGTCTAAATTTTTAGTGATAACTGGTATTCCTAGACCTCAAACACTCTAGATAGCAGATGTTATGGGTTCTTGATTCTTGGGAGGTAATTTTTCAATCACATTAATTTTCTTAACCATTCTAATTGTTACAAATTATTTAAACTTTTTTTCCCGTTACTTTTTTCCCCCACCAAAGTACTTTGCTGTGACTTACAAAATACTTGGAAAATATCTCTTTCAAAGCTAGACTCTCTAATCACATTGGAAGGAAACAAATCTTTCTCACTCTCTTCATATTGGATTATGTCAAAGATTAGCTTCAATTTAAGCAACGTTGTACGAAGTTTTGCAAAGGATTTTCTTTTTAAACTACAACCATATGTTTTTCTCCATTGAAACAGCTTACATATTGAGTATATGAGATTGATTGATGACATTTGCTCCAGTCATTTCACTAGTCATTTATTCATTTAAGGTTAGGTTAAGGATGTTTATTAAATGATTAGCAAAGCAACTCATTGATCATTGTTCCCTGTTTCTGTCTAGAAGCAACTGAGGAGCAATGAGGTTAAACAAAAAATATACTAGTTTTTAATAGCATGAATATACAGGGATATTAATTATTGTTCCACAACTTCTTAGTTGTAAATACTTATAACAAATGTGTTGCAGTTTCCCCTAAGAAAGGATCCTAAACAAGGCCACAGAATGAACAGTGACCAGCCCAGCAGCAGCCTAATCCCATGCCTCCCTCTTTCCTCTGTTTTCCACTCACCAAAAAGATGGTAGTAAACATCACCCTAGTTTTCAGTTTTCTTCATTGGCACACAGTTGAACATTTAAAGTCACTCTCTTTCTTTATAATTTGAGGAAATGGATCCAAGGTGCTGAAGAGGCCACCTTGACTCTCAAAGCTGCAGTCTCTCCTTGATTCTCTCCCTCTCAGTTCTTCAGCTGTTGAGCTTTCTCTATCCTTAGTGATGTTTTCAATAGAGTGGAGCTTGGTCTTTCCTGGTAGACTGCCTGAGACAACAAAATTCCTTTTTCCAGGAAGGAAGAGCAACATGGGAAGTCATTATTTTCAGTTCATATGTAGATACTGCTTTCTCTGATCCTGGTCTCCCACAAAGCAAAAGGAATTGTGAAAAGGGGAAGGGAAGGGAAGGGAAGGGAAGGGAAAAAAACCAATAAGTAAAAATAAATCCTCTAAGGAGGATGGAGACTGTATAATGCCTTCAACCATCCTACATAAATATTCTCTGAAACAGATTTAGGGTAATTCCTGAGTAGGGTGGAGGAAGTCAAAAGGGGAGGGAACAGACAGGCACAGGGAAAGTCTGTATGGCTGAATGGTGGGGGGTGAGGAGAAAAGACTTGGTTTTGATCACAGCAGTGGGTTATGGTTTCAGGACTCTGTGTCCATCTCAGGTCTTCATGGATACT
The DNA here is from genome assembly GCA_013186435.1 of Turdus rufiventris. Lineage (NCBI taxonomy): Eukaryota > Metazoa > Chordata > Aves > Passeriformes > Turdidae > Turdus > Turdus rufiventris. The sequence continues at coordinate 9,802,068 of PYHW01010620.1, read as the reverse complement.
AAAGCTCACTGCAATGGCTGGGTCTATATCCACAATACTACCTGAATTTCTAAGCATAAGGCTTTATGCACTTGCAGACCAATCAACCTGACTTCCATTTCCTGAAAATACCAGACTCAGTAATGTCTGTAAGCAGAAATAAAAGTACAAGATTATAACAAGTAACTTGTAAGGATTTGTCAAGAATAAATACTGTCAAGAAATATTAATCTGATTCTTTCTGCTAATGGCATTGAATAGGAACAAGCAGTAGATACACAGATTTATGATAGTGAGGTTTTTGGCATGGTCTTAAGTGGTATTCTAAAGGCAATGAAACATGGAGGAACTGGAACTGTTGTCAGGTGGGTGAACAGTGGGTGAACCAATCTGTGGGAATAGTCATCAGAGCACTCCTGTTTTTTTTAAAGAGTTTAGGGTGGCAGAGTTTCATGAAAAAATTTGAGAGCGAGGGACCAGTTTCGAAAGCTACCTTGTCCAGTGCTTTGGGCAACTTCAGAGTGGTTGCAGGCTGACTTAGGCAAAGATTTAGGAAAGTCTCATCCTATTAGAAGGTGTTAGGAGGTAATGGCAAAAATAGCTTAAGACAGGCCGTGGTCCTTGTAAATAACTGTGGGTTGTATTTGATAGGACTACCAAACAAATTACCTTTCAGAGTGTTTTAAGGACTTTTAGAATAAATAGAGGAATCTTTATATAGTGTCCATGGGAGTATATTTGGGGAAGTTCAAAGTTGGCACACAGGGCTTCTAGGTGGGACCTGAGTGCACTTCAACAGGAGAGGCAGGTGCTCAGGTGGCCCTCAGTAGTGTATTTATGGCCTAAAGCTCAGCCTCTGCAGAGGGCAGACTTTCACAGAACAAGCCTCAAATATTAGGGAAATACTATTATAATGGGAATTATTACTTTATTTTCACAAGTATCTTATCCACTTCATATCTCTATTTGTGTACTATGTAAAGAGCATACACTCCCTACAAACATAAAGACCAGACTAATTTGCACCACAGGAATTCTGCATTTATTTTCAGAATAAATATAATGTTATTATAAATGATATGTGGACTCTAAATTGTTTCATATAGGAGGAGCTTTCACCAACTAGAAAATAAATTCAAGGGAAAAATTATTTATCCATGTCTATTCAACACTGTTTAATACACACTTATTCATGTAGAAGCCGTGTTGATCGTTAATACATGTAAAGGATGCTGAAATTAAGGAAAGGACAGTCCAGTGAAGAACTGCCAAATATTTTAGTCTATCTGCTCTAAAAAAGCAAGTGTAGCTGCCGTACTTGTGTATGTAACAATGTACATTTTGATGTTTTGAAAAACTCATTTACAGTGTTTCTAAAATGTGGGATTTTGTCATCAGAAAGAAAACCAAAGTATAGCAGCTTCCAATGTACTGAAGGGAGCATACAAATTTTATATTTTAAGTTACTACTAATAAGTAGTTAGTTTATTGAGGAACGTTAAGGATAAAGGAAATGAATAAGCATGAAGTACAGCTGGTATATTAAAAGGCAACTTATATGACAACTGCCAAATAGCCTGCAGCAAAGAGGTTTAATAAAACAAATAGAAAAAGCACCAGGATGCTTTCTTTATTGCAGCACTACCAAAGTGTAATAAAGGAATCAAACACACAACAAACAAAGTAAACTAAAATACTGATCCTACATTATTGAACTGTTAATAAATCCTACTGGTGGTTCTCTGTTAAATGCAAATGGATCTGTGAGCAGTAAGTAACAAATATGAAAACTCATCTAAAATAGTTAGTGTAGATCCTGTTGAAGATAATGCCTTCCGGGAAGTAAACACTGTAAAATGATGGGGGGAAAAAATCAAACTAATTTGATGGCCTATTTGATGCAGCTGGTGGGGAACCTAAACAGCACACTAGACTTTGGGTTTACTACTCTCTGAGGACTTCACCACTGCCAATAAACTGGGTGTGAATTCTGGGCGATGGCTTCTAATCAATCCAGTATTACTCCCTGCATCATTAAGGGCTTGACCCAGGTGAATGAAGCCTCCATGGCTGCCAGACCACACTAAATTAAAAAAGAAAATAAACTCCATAAGCCACTGGGGACCTGCAGCTACAGAAGCTTCTTGTGACTCCAAGAGCAGTATTTCCCCTGGTGGCCACAGAATGCTGGATGGAGAATGAAGCAGCTTGGCTGCAGGGTCTGAATCTGCTCATTTGATTCCTGGGCTGTACCAGGACCTCAGCCTTTTTAGAGTGCTACCATTGGTCTACACTGAATACAGCTAGAGGAAGCTGAGTCTCCGCAACATGGCTGTGGCTCGTGCAGTCACACAATTCACGAGCAGCAGAGCTGAAAATAGAATTCACTAAGTCCTGCTTCCTGATCCCATCCTTCAATCAGTAAAATAAAGTGAAAAAAGCCTTCTCCCGGTAGATCCTGGCCAAATCCATTTGTGCTTTCTTATAACTCCATTGTTCCATGGTGTCAGGAAATCTTATAATCCGTGGGCACATGGGTAGTTTATAAATTTTAAAATTTGCTTGACATTCAATCCTCTCCAGGATTTGAACTTAATTCGAGTGTGTTTCCAAAAATGTCTTTGTCTGAAACTTTTACAGAAGGCTCACAGCTACAGGTTTGGCCATTAAAGATACATTTCTGTGTTAAACAAAGTTGTCGTCCCTATTAAAATTGACAGCCAGGTCCATATGTTCCATAAAATAATGGAAAGGGTCATTGTGAACAATGTTGCAATGGATCCCAAAGTTCTCATAACCCTTTGGAGTGTGCTTTCACAGTAAATTCACAGGAACCCTTCAAAGATTACTGCTTTGCAGTTCAGTCTTACCTCTCACTTACACAGACCAGAAAACCTAGCCAAACCCAAATATTCACCACATCTTCTTATACAGGATTCCAAATACGTGTGATGGATTGCTTGCCACTTTGAGAAGGCAGAAAACAACTTTTCTGTCAGGTTGGATTAGGAGTTTACATTCAATTTAATCCAGTATTCCTTGATAGTCCATGTAGTGTCTGCCCTCTGCCTTCTGCCTTACTGTTTCTCCTTTTCTCAGCAGCTAAGCTCAAATTCTCCCTCATTCTCATCTAATGTGGAAGGTCACCCAAAGCTGTTAATAGAAATTTTGAGAAAAGTTTGGAGCATTGTTTTATTTGTAAGGAAAACTAACTGCTGTCAATCCAATTTAGAAAGCTCTGATTCTTGCCCTCATTTTGCTCAGACATTATGCAACCATGGTAAATTGAGTAGTTTCAGTGTTATCTGACTGGCTTTTCACATGCTTAGCGGTAGAACATGCCCAAGATTTCAGTCATAGATACAGTTTGTGTACAGGCTGTTAGCCTGGAAATTATATTCCTTTTTATTTGAAGAGCTAGGATTCATTATATGGGGCATTGCTGTCATAGGTTCTGACGAAAAACATAAGACATTAGAAGAACATACTTGAGTAATCAGTGATAATGTCCTGCATTTTTCCAAATCGGAGCAGTAAATACAGTGGTCAGTCTAAAGCTGACATCTCAGTAGTTCATTTAGCCATGCACATATCTCATGTAATTAACATGGAACTTTAACACTTTGGGTAACAACATTTTTGCTGTCTGCCCTGACAACTAAATATGCTGAACTCATATCAGCTCTTATGGGCAAAAGCAGGTTCCAGCATCCAGCAGCAGCTGCTGCATTAAGTTATGTCTTTACTCTTCTGTAACATCTGAAAAAACAAGCTCCACAATAATAGTAAAAGTATACACTAATAGAGGGCCAATACTTTATCTGAAAGGACAAACATGTTTTGTCAGGAATGCAAATCGAATTCTTTCCATGTTGCCATGTATAGCTGGACTTTTTTTCTGAGGGTTCATGGAGTTCTTTCTTGTGATTAGTGGTGCCATTTTACTATGAGCTTCTCACTAGCCTATCACTCTTTTAATCAAATTTCTTCCAATGCAACCATTCCCTAGGCTCGGCTAAACACAGAGAAGCTGCTTTGTGAAGAGTACCTTTAGTGCTTATTGCTATTCTAAGCAAAGGCAGACAGGTGCAGAATGTGACACTGTCAGCTACTGTTTCCACCACGCTACTTGTTCTCTCGATGCCATTTCTCTTACACTGGAAATAGCAATGATCTTCTGCTTCTCTACCTTTTGAACAAGAGAGGTATGGATGATTCTTCTTCTCACCAATATGGGAATACCTAGGCTTGTCCTAATCTTCTGTGATTGAATGCTAACAAGCACAGAAATCCCTTCAGGTTCTCTATCCCAGACCCACTCCTAAACTTCTGGATTAACTGTCATTTATTTATTGCCATGTGTCTTAGGTTACAATACAGGATGTGATCAAAAGTATGTATTCTATCACCACCTGCTGAAACCAGGTGGGGCAGTGATCTTCATCTTTTCCACAACCCTTCCTTCCTCCAGGAAAATATCGTCTGCTAATGGGCCAGTGAGTCCCATTATATGACTGATAAAATTATATCATCCCACTGGGAGATGCTCCAGCCAGGGGGAGGAGCCAAGCCTTTCCTACCTAGATAAAAACTGAGATTTGGAACATCAGGAAAACCTTTCCACATCATCACTGAACCTTTGGAGGGAAACTGTACCTTCTACAGGAGCACTGCTTCAACTCAGCCACATCTGTCACTGCAGGAGGACTGCAGCCACCATTTAATGGGACTGCTACCAACACCCTGACCGATGAGGCGTCAGGTTGCGCTCTGACTCTGTCAGTGTTTGGGGTTTGTTCTTTGTAATACTGTATTTCTATTTTAATTTTCCTAGTAAAGAACTGTTATTCCTATTCCCATATCTTTGCCTGAAAGCCCCTTAATTTCAAAATTATAATAATTTGGAGGGCAGGGGTTTGCATCCTCAATTTCAATCAGAGGCTCCTGCCTTTCTTAGCTGACACCTGTCCTCCAAAACAAGATACCATACATGACCTATTCTACATCTTAATTCAGTCCACTTGCTTTTTGTCATTGTTTTGCCATTTTAATTTGGTGGAGGATTTTTTTGTTGATGATACTGAAACATTTGAGATAATGTTCTCTCAACTGCCAATGATTAGTGTCCTTGTCTGTAACCTCTCAGCAGCGCTCCACACAAAATAAGCTGCTAGAACACCTACTCTCTTCTTCCAGGAGATTATCCTCCACCATCTTAGATATTCAGGAGCCTGTAGCAGTCCAGACATATTAAAAATTAGCGATTTACTGTAGCCAATGCTATGCAATCATAGTATTTTAGCAGCTAGCGTGTTTCTTTTGTGTGTTAAATGTAACAAAGGCCTATTGTGTTCAATGTGGGAAAGCAAATAGTTTTTAAAATGTGATTAATTGTGTAAGTATGGACCTTTTAAGTACATGTGGCAAGCCCTATGCTATGGGAATGGCACTTACTGCTCTCTCAGCATGAGTCTGACGAAGTAAACAAAAAGTTAAAATACAGCCGATAGTCTCCCTGGCATTCATTAACATAGCATAGAAAGCAGAAACTAGCCACATTTTATATAAAAAGACTTTAGAAATCTGTGTCTACTTACATTAACATTAGCCAATTGGTGGGTGCCAACTATGCACATAGCATGTTTTATTTATAGGTCTATATAGTAGTCAAAAACATTCTATCATGGAAATGTGTTATTCATTAATTCATATTTTGCCCAGCCTTACTTTAGTTTTTGAACCCATCCAGGTGTTTTTCAAATGATGAGGGTAATTTAATACCAGACAGCATTCGCATTCACCCTATTTTTCAATTCCTTATAGCTAAATATTCCTCCTAATTTTGTCTATTATTTACCTAATTAGCTCACATATACTGCAAACTAGATTTTTCCCTGTGTTTTTATGACAAAATTCCACACAATGGTAAAAAATAAAGGTGGAATAAATGATCAGCTTACTGAACAGAGTATTTGACATTAAATTTTCCTCAAATATCCGTTCTTTATATCAACTGGAATGGCAAAGATTGCAATAGATATATGCTTCTGGAGCCTAATATGTTTTAAAGTGTTCATTTAAAATGTTTAAAATGTTCATTTGAGCCTAATGTTTGAAAGCTTCATACGAGATCTAGTCACACATTGCAGAACATACATCATATCAAATGACCTCAACAAATCCAGCAACATGCAATGTGTATATGTTTTCACTAAAAGAGCTTTATAGGTTTCCATGACTTAACCTACGAGATTTAAGGGAGTTTAAGGAGGAAAAACAAAACCCTTTTCTTGTTGGTTCCTTTTATTTTAAATGGGAATGTGAGCTTGGCATAATCTAATTTTAATCATGAGGAAAAATTAAAACAAAGTTAAACCAGGAACAATATATCAACGGCAAACTGCTGTCAATTATTGCTTGTCACGTACATCAGTCATATAGGTCATTTATGAATGGCCATAAAGCAACTTCTTCCATTTGCAAGACACACAGCCTTTGCCATTCAGTGATGTATGTAAATACTGGTGTCAAAGCTCCTTCTGAAACACCACCACTGGGGAGAGAGAGAGGAATCTCGCTGCCATTAAGACACAATCCTTCAGCCTCTGAAGAAAAATAACAGTTAAGCCAGCAGTAACTTTTCAAAATTGGACTTGATAATAGAGAAAATTTCAACTTTGCAAATAATTTCTGCTGGGGAGCAGAGTGTTAAAATGGGGTCAAAGGCTTTAGAAGAAAATTTGCAAATTTTCGTTAATCTCCTTGAAATGCAGAACTATTTTAAAGCCATCCAGGACAAGTAAATTTTTTCTTGTTGCATGTTTTTGCTTTGTTTAAATTTATATTTGGATTTAAATTATTTTAATTTTAAAAAAGTTTTTTTAGACTAATGACCATTCTATCACGTCTTCTACATGTTTCATTTCTGAGATATACAAGCTGAAAACTGTGTTTTTCCTCTTCTGTAGAAACTATAAATTTTCAACCACTTAAAATAACCTTCCTGAGGCTCACAGCCCCAGATAAACATTTAGAGGAATAGTGCAGCATTTTAGGAGGGCTTCAGGCATAGCCAATATTTCCTGATATTCTCTACTGGCTTTCCAGAAGGATTTCAGAGGATATAGCTAGGCATTTGTAAGGATAAACAGAAGAAGTTAACTTCTGCAACACCCTGTTTAAAAACGTGAATGTTGTGTTTCACAGTTCAGCTTTTAGAAGTCTCCAACAATGACATCAGCTGTCTTGTTTCTTGAATGATTCTTAAGGCAAAATTATTTAAAATAAACCAGGCTGATTTTAGCACTTTGTATTTCCTTGGGATGTATGCAATTTAAAGTCTCATCTCCTCAAACTTACCCAGCTGTAGCAGCAGTTGTTATAGTGATTCTGTTCCTTAGTTCTGGGTTTCTAGATGGGAAGCCTGCATCTGCCCATGTATTTGGAAAAGACAGAATCGCAGTCGTATAAATCGGGGTCTACAAAATGAGCCTAGGTTAAGGCTGAAGGACCTATCCATCAGACAGAATCATTGTCTTGGGTGAAAACTTTTTATTAGGAACTTTACCCCTGGCTTTATCAGCTGCCTCAAGTCTTGAATGAGGGTCCCTCTGCTACTTCAGTGAAAACAGAACTTTCTTCAGCAGTGTTTCCCTGTAAATAATAGTGGTTGTAGTCATTTGCCAAAAACTCACTTTACGAGTCATGAAAAGCATTTGAGTCTAGCATGCAATTTAGGCAGAGATTAGGTTTACACATCCTACATTTTCCTATTATTCATGTCTACATGGATCATAACCTTAGTCAGATTGAGCCTATCTCTAAAACAGTTTAGGATATTTGGAAGTCCCTTGAGAGCCCCGGTGTCTTACACACTGGCAGAGGAATCCCAAAACACTTTGTCAGCAGCAGCAGGATTAGCACAAAGCAGAGCACCAGAGCCACTTTCACTAAGTAAAATAATTTCAGAAAGAGTAACCCTTCACTGTTTGCATGATTAGTGACTGTTAGTTAGTGATTAAAGCACTTTCCCAGGAAGAGGGAGGCTTGATTTCAGCTCCCTTGCCCAGTCCAACACATCCAGACTTCCATCTGTCAAGAGAAAGGGAAAGTCATGCCTGCAGTGTCAAAAAAATTGCATATCGCTGGTGCAGAATTGTATCAAAGATGCAACAAGTTAGAAAGAAAATGAAGAGCAAATACTTAGGACATATCACTGAAGTGGGAGCTACCTGATGACAGTGGTCCTTGTCTTTAAAGAGTGTTATTGCTCAAGACAATTTGTGAAAGGGAAAATAGATGCAAATGCTGCTGAGGCTATTGCTGTTCAAAGTCCACAGTGTTCAGTCTAGACAACAACTAACACTGAGAATATATCTAGATTTTGCATCAGTGTGTCCTCTTCGAGTAGGAGGGTGGTCCTGGATATATGCAGAAGGACAAAACAATCTTTTTGCACAGAAAGAGGTGAGAAAAAGGTAATATTTTCCCTGTCTCTAGTTACATGCTGTGTAAAATTTTGAACCTGATACTTCAAGAGAGATGAGCCTTATATAATACACATACTCAGTAATTTTCTAACAGATGTATAGTAGAGAATTAGCAAGTGGGAGTCCTTCTAGATACATATGTAATTTTTGAATTTTAGATCCAATCAGAGTTTGGTTTCCCCTGCTGCCTGGAGATATCCTTTTGTGAAGTCAGCCATACCAAACAAAGGTGATAATAAAGAAGTGGATGAATCTTCTGGGAGCTGGTCAAGCCCTGTGTTCAACAATGACGTTTCATGTACATGGAGAGCATCCATATCAGCTGCTTACACTGCTCTCTGTGTTCTGCCTGATGCTCCTCAGTAACACCCACTGGCAATGCTGAATCATCCATAACATACCTGCAAACACTTAAGCTGCAGGTGTTTTTAAGATTCTGCCACACTGAGATTCTGAGGACTCCCCTCAATTCAGTTTCTGATTGTTTACAATCTCCTGCTGTGCCTGCAATATGCTTGAATTGTACTTAGAACACATAAATCTGCCTTCAAAGGCAGCTTGGGAGGCAAAAGTGTGGCTAGGGAATTTTAAATAGAAGGGACAAGCAATGGCTACAAAGAGCTCGCTTTTTAGTAGTAGGTGTTGCAGTTTGTTCCAATTACAGCACGCATTAGAGTGTGAAATGTTCATGCCAATCTAGTAAAAGGAAAAAGTACACGCAATGCTGAAATTAACACCTTTGTAATTACAGACAAACTTCTTTACTACTACCCAGCAAGTGCAGCTGAGGCAGGTTTAGAGAAAAGCAAACATAAGGGGTTGTGGGAGAGCAAATGTGACTTTTTCAATCTGACTTGATAATTGGAACCTTCCTTGGCAGTCAGATAAAATAGTTTGCATTTCTGAGGAGAAGAATTTAAGAGTGTACTACATCTGTACTTGTCTCACTGAAAACAAAACAAAGTTTTTTTTTTTTTTTTAATTGCCTTTCTTTCCCTCATATACCACTGAAATCACAGAGCTATATATTTGGCATTCTTCAACATAATTTATAGTACTTTTTGCAAGTCAAGCCAGTTGCAGCCCATCACAGAGGCAAACATGCCTTTCATTTGCATTAAGTGAGTTGTCTCAGACTCATGGCAAAATGAATAGCTGGATATCCCCCAATAATCCCAGTCCCTTACTATTCACACACATTCTCAGTGACTCATCCAGGAAAATATCACTGAGCGTGTCTTTTAATTTTATTCATGTTTCCACTATAACCCTGCAGAGACTCCTTAATGATTGTAAGATTGTTTTAGTTAGCTTCACTTGCCAAACAGATCTTTCCCCACTTTATCATATCATCATTATTATTTCTACTATATGGGAAGTATATAACTCATATCATATATCAAAACATCACTAATGCCATTAAGACAATGCCAAGACTAGTCATGTAATACACATGAAAAGGCAACCCAGTTCTTCAGAGAGCCTTGAACATTAGCTGACCAATTTCAGTGCAACTAGTTTTGTATGTGTATGCCAAAGCAGGACAGAAGAATGAACCTCTCCCTTCTGAAATAAAGCCTGAGAAGCAGAGATGCCACCCTGTATCCCTGAAAAAGAGATCTTGTATCTTTTGAAAAAGCAGCAAGATCTCATACAAAGGCTTTTTAGATTTTGTCAGTGTCAGAATAGATGTTTCCAAGGAAGGCACAATTTGACAAGGTTTATGCGAGAAAACTTTTGCAGTTAAAGCTGTAACTTTTTGTTTGCATAGATTTTTGTAATCACAGTATACTGCATATGAAACAAGAAATGGATGTATAGCTTTTAATAATGACTACCACTGTTAGCAGCACCCCAATTATAGTTATAACCTAGGAAGAATCAGTGTTTGGTCTTCCCTTGCTGCAGTTCATGTTACTTTTCATTTGTATATCTTAGCAGAAAATATAGTGTATCTAGTCACCATAGGAACACATTCCCCATCTGTTCTATTATCACATTTTTTCCCCTTGTCTTCTGTAGATTGCAGTCTTCTCTACTGTGTTGTCAAGATATGTAGGGGCCACTTTCCTCCCCATCTGAAAGGAGTTATAACAGACATGAAAGTGGTCCTGTTTCTTAACTCTTGGAACTCCACGTATTTTCATGTGCACAAGATTTTCAGCAGCATACCTGCAAACCAGCTCCTCCTTTTCCAGCCTTTCTAGCAATGTGGCTTTTGAAGAAAGTGGGCTGGGAATTGCGTCAAATGCTTTTTAAGGGAAAATGCAGTGTCTTTCTCCTAAAGTGTGCGTCCCGTTGTGCACCATGAGCTCCCCTCTGTCCGAGCCATATGGCTCATCATTAGACTCACATGCTGTGGTGCAGTGGGAGAGAGTTTGCCAGGAAGCCTGGCCCATATGAAAGCCTGGGAACTGCTGGAATGGGGGGCACTGTTCAGATTCCCATGAGGCACAATAGGATGAAACAGCTTAATGCTGAATTGACTTGAAACACAGTGTTTGGGTTCAGTTCAAGAAAATAATACATCTTGATTTAGTAAGTCAAAACTAAACATAGACATTTCCAAATTGAATTATTTTGCAACATTTCATTAAAAAAAAATGGTGATATTTCAACTTTTTGTTCCTTTTCTAAGGAAAATTATATTGAAATACTGGTTTTGCCTGTGGGATATTTTTTGTTCCCAGTGAGGAAAAATAGCTTAAACAAAGCAACAAAATAATTCAAAGTCGATCATATCTGTCTATTGTATCCAGTCCTTTCCCTGCTGAATGTTTTTTCAGTTTAAAATGTAATGAGAATTAGTTCACACACATAAGGAGAAGCAGATAAAAACAGTTTTCTGAATTACTAGAATGTGAAAAAGGCTTTTTCAAAAGTCAATGAGAAAATTTGAATATATTTGATATTCAATTCAAATATACATATAATTTCATTTGAATTTAAAAATGATGAAGTTTTTATAGAGACACAATATATCCACAGGAACAAATTAGCTCATTTAAAGCTTTGGTTTTGGTTTAGACAAGAGCTGGTCTGCTCTTGTAAAGGAAGCTAAGGTGATTTTAAGAGTTCATTAGGTTAATGAATATGGAAATACTGGCCTGAATTTTCATTTCAGGCTGATTGCTATCGCATTAGTCATACTGTATTTTTTTTCTTCCATGAATTAATGTGCTTGATCTTAAAACTATTTAGTTTTTGCTTCTACTAGACCTAATTGGACAGTAACCCTTTTCTGCTTCAAACCACTTAGCAGAAAGCCAAAATTTATTAATGATTAATATTCACAAAGTATTATTGTAATTATGCACCTTCAGCAAAATAATATTCTTCCTCTGGCGTTCCCCTTTCTGATAAAATGAAGTTTCCAGCACTTACTCTCCCCAAGTTTTTTTCCCATCTGCTGCATATTTACTTCTATTTTCATGGCCTCATTGCCATTCAGGCATTTTCCTCTGGTTCCCAGTCAGAACCACTCTCAGCGTAAAACCCTGAAGAGCCACTTGGTTGGTTCTACACCAGATCTTCAATGTATTTGTTCCCTCTGCTCTATCTTGCTGCCTCTTTTCTTTCTTACTGCTGAACATTTTACTATGCGTTAGTCAGGACCAGGATCTGCTGAAATGATCCAGGAAAATCTGGATCTGCTGAAATCTTCCAGGATTAGATTCCTTAAGTGTTCCTCAGTGACCTTCCCTATTTGCTTTGACTCCAAGACGACACATCTACTCTTGAGGCCTGGCTTTACTGAGAGTGCTCATGGTAACATAAGCTGAGTCCATCTTTAGACTTACCTCAAGGTTGGATGCCTTTCAGATTTGTATCTCACACTCCTCCAAATGCATGCCAGAGTATCTCCTATTTATTCCACATCCAGGTGAGATAAAGAGTTGCTTTCACAGGCAAAGAACATTTAAACTTTTCTCAGTTTAAGTAATTTTACTATTATTAATCAGATTAACTCCTGGCAGGCTTTTCGTCTGAACATAGTGGATCGCTATGGAAACACAAAATTGCATGGAAAACTGAGTATTGAACACACATAGTAAAAAATAATTTAAAATGCTATTGAGGCACATTTACTATTCTTATACAGAGAAGCTATTCATGGGTAAAGCCATATAATTTACAAAACTAACACTTGCAAGACCACTCCAAAGACTTAGATAGTTATGTTTTCCTAACTTTTAGGAGGATTTGACTATTTTGGCACACTATTCAGAAGTGCCTGTCATCCAGTTTGGATCAGGAGTGTACTTTTGAATCAAATTTATCCCTTCTCAACAGGACTTCAGTTTACACTCTGGAGTAGTCTGGGAGTAAAACTGGAAACAGGAAGATGTGCCCTAGGAGTCCTGGTGACTGACCTTCAGCAGCTGGCAGGGATTTGGTCCCAGGATCAGGCTAACCTGATCCAGAGTGACACTTATTGAGCAGCATCTCTGTCTCCCTTCACATCTGCTCCCGTCAGGACAGAGGCACTGCTACTGATTAGAGCCTCAGCATCTCATTTGTGTGCTTTGCTATCTTGGATGCATTGCACTCTTAATTATAATCAAATAAAGCCCTAGCAACAGGTATAACCACTTTCTCATTTTGATACTAAGACTTTCTTTTTTGGCCCAGTTTTCCCAACACAGAACAAATGTGGTTGACTATTTAATTTACAGTAATTTCACGATTATAAGGCGTACTGAGTATAAGCCGCACTCCCGGGTGTTGGCAACTTTTTGTTCTTTTGTCCATATATAAGCCGCACCTGATTATAAGCCACACGTTACAATGCAGGGTGTGATCAAAGGTATCTGTTCTGTCACCATCTGTTGAGGGTGGGGGCAGTGATCCTTATCTCTGCAGGACATATTCTGCTGATGGGCCATTGTTCTTTATCTTTTCACAAC
>PYHW01010620.1:9713294-9788371 GCA_013186435.1 Turdus rufiventris | reverse complement strand
TTTGCCTGAAAGCCCCTTGATTTCAAAATTATAATAATTTGGAGGGAGGGGGTTTACATTCTCCATCTCAAAGAGAAGCTCCTGCCTTTCTCAGCAGAAACCTGCCCTCCAAACTGAAACAGCAACTTTTCATTCTTTGTCCATATATAAGCCGCACCTGATTATAAACCACACTTTGGGGTTGGACCAAAATTTTAGTCAAAATGGTGCGGCTGGTATTTGTGAAATTACTGTACTTGATATGCAGCCCCAGAAGAGTGGATAAAACTCTTTCAAGACCATGGACATTTAACTCATTCATACATATTTGTTCATACAACATTTTGTTCCAATCATAACATTAAGTCTTTTTGTATTACATGTGCCTGTTCAAATCGTAACATATTCCTTACTTGGAGTAGAGACTGAGGTGAAAAAAACAGAATGTAAAGGGGTATGCGGAAGCAAAATTATTTGGTTGTCAAATTTATAGTATCATCTCACCTATCCAAAATTCTGCTTGTTGAAAGGTTTATCTTAAAAGCTGCTGCTAAACTTTAACTCTTGGAAATCAATGGAGAGCTGAAGTCAGCAGAGTCATCATGGTCAGGCCCTTATTGGTGAATAGCAGATGCCCCACTGCCTATGCATATTGCAATTGTCCTTGTTTCTATAATTATACTATGCAATCATCACCTGTCAAGGACAAGATCCTTATTAGATTGACAGCAGAATGTTAAGGGGTCGGGATGCCCTTTTTGGCATGTTTCATACAGCCTGTGCTTTTGTGGAAAAATGAAAATCCACTAAGAAAAGGTTATACATTGATCATAATTACACAGATAACCCAAATTTTCCCGTGTTTAGTTTATAGTTATAGTCTAGAGACTACTTTTAATCCCGTTTTTTCAACTTTGTGTGCTTGCTTGCTACTGAGAGAAATGCCATTGCTTTCAGCCATAATTTGGAATAAGCTATTAAATTTCTGCAACTTTGGTTCAGAACTCTCCCAAATAATTGAATAGAAGCAGCTTGAGCACTTCTGTCTATAACACTTTAAATAGTTATTAAGCAAATGCTGGCTCTACTCCAGTTGATGCTAATGGGGAGGATAAACTATGCTTTAAACCATATCAAGAATCTATTTTTTTTCGGCAGCAAAATGTCACTATTCTTACATCAGGTACCTGAGACAGAAAATCAAGGATTTTAAATTTCTTTTGACTTTGCATATTGCTTTTATATAACAGACCAACTAGAAATATGAGGTGTTTGAAAGCGGGAGCAGATTGTGATGACTTTTAGTGAATTGCAGTGCTTTCTCATTTCTGACTATTTACAATAGGTGTGTCAAAAATTGCTAAGTGAGGCTTTTCCTGGTGTTTGCAAAGTGTTTGTTTTCTAGAAGTACAATATCAAAAGAATAAATATTTGCATTCCAATGAAGGCAGTCTAAATAATTTACTCAGTGGAAAAGTGTATTATTGTCTACATTGTTTTCTTTTTATCTTTTGTTTTCCCTCTGCAGGTTTATTTTTATTATTTCACATATTTCTCTTAATTATTCCACTAATTCCAGATTGACTCAGTTCAAGAAAGAATGCTGTCTGAAAATTTTGGACATTTCAGCCCTACTGTTTAGCAGAAGGCTTAGTCTTGTAGTTGCTGGGAGTTTTGCAGTTGGTTTGCACTGTGGCCTCTTTCCCCTTGGTTGCCCTTGGACTAACTGTCCCAGTCACAACCCTTCAGCCACTCCTGGTCCCTTCTGTCTCTGCTATCTGTGCTCAGGAGGTCAAGATTAGGTTTGGTCTTTGAGCAATAGTCACATGCAATATCAATAACTTTCCTTATGCAATTATTTATTGAGTGGCCATTTTCTAAGGCAAGAAGTAAGAAATAAACCAACAAACAAACAGAATGAGGTTGGAAGAAGCATGAGAAATATCTGTAACAAATATAATCTCTTTTAACTTAAAACCTGGTTGGTTCTGTTGGTCAAAATTTTGTTCTGTTGTCATAATAATTGGATGGAAATAAAACATCTTCTGCAAAACAGAAGCTTTTCAAAAGTAAATTTAGAGTGCCATTAGATACATTCCTACTTGTAAAATCAAAATTTAATATACAGTGTTGGGTAAGTAAAATAGTTTATTATGATGAAAAAACCCCCCTCATTTCTTTTTTAAAGTCAGTTCTGCATTAAACTTCAACTGCCCAAAGTCTGCGCGACCTTACAGGACTTGTAGAAATAGCAGCTTAGGTTTTTCTGTTCCTTCTCTGTGACACAGACAGGTAGACCAGAAAAAACCCTCTCGTGCTCATGGTATTCAAATGTCTTCCTAAATAAGCCATGATATTTTTCCTCATTCAGGTAGAGCACTTACATGCTGCCAAACCTGTCTGTATGGATCTTAAAAATGTCTGACTATTGCTAGTTTTAAAAAAGATAGATGGTGAGTATGCTGACACATGGTCTGCTCCCTACACAGGAGATGTCTTGCTTTTAGTCAGCTTAACACAAATAATTCAAATCCACAGCCATTGCTTGAACTCAGTGCTACCAGGTGTGCTCCAAGAGGTTGTTAGGATGTAATACCACAGTTTTGGCTATGTGCATCTCATTGCTGCATGCCATAGAAGGCTCATATGTGTACAAATGTTTTTTCAAGTATAACTGTTTACTTATAGGGTTGATGATGATGATGGAATTTTAAAATTTATTTATTTGGACCAAAATATAATGAGAATATTTGCACATTCAAAGGCACCAACAGAGAAATGAAATTGGCTCCTTTTACCTATTTCAAGTTCCTGTTTTGCTCCAAAGGACTCTAACATAGCATGAAAAATTCCAATGATATATGAGCTATAAAAAATAATTACTTCAGTCACCCTTGAAAAACAATTTATTCTTAAAGACAACAATTCCTTACAAGAACAAGCAACTGAAATTTTCAAATGAGATTTCCTGGACTTAGCAGGGGTGGTACACTGAATGCTCCACCTCTCACAAAAGTGCTAAATGTCCAAGATGCCCCATGTAACTGGAAATGAACTCTGGACACTTATCCAGATGGACGGGACTTATCCAAAAATTGACATAATTGTTAGAATGATTATGATCTTTCAAGTTCTTATGGGAAAAACTCTACACTAGAAATTCCAGCTTAGTTTATGTCTTTTTTTGCAATTTCTAAAAGAAGAACTGTGTCAATACTTAGGCTTGATGTTGATACTTGCCAGAGAACAGGTTCATATTCTCAATTGCTTTGTAAGACACACAAAAATTTTAGGCAATTCAGGTGAAATAGAGGTGGGAAAAAGTGGTTTGTTGTTTTACAGTGAATCTCCTTCACTTGTTCCACAATGGTTTTCTAAAGTGTGTATCTTAGACAAGAAAAATAAAAAAAAATTCTGTATTTTCTAAGGTGGCTTAATACAAAGGTATTGCAGTAAGTTTTACACCACTGTGTTTTCTTGTCATGAAATATTCATAAGATTTATAATTAACTTTTAAAGTAGTCTTGAATGTCTTTGCTTTATTAAATTTCCCTTAATGGTATGTTTTAATTAGTACTCAAACACAAGTGCCATAAATTAGTCAAGAGCCTGACTAGCTTCATGAAGGAATGCATATAGTATAATCCAATGTCTAACATTAAAATGTCTGACAAAATACTATGGAGCTGGCCATTATGCTATAATGCCTCATTTTCCAGCAACTATCAAAATATGCATTTGATGAGTTATTTAAGTTCACTGTCTGGTCAGCAACAGAATAATGATGAAATTCATTATTAATAATACATTGTAAATATTATGACTACTGAAAAAGATAGACATATTACACTGTCAGACTTGTAGGAGAAGATGTACACTCTTCTTGAAGACATTTTCTGACCTGAAACCAGAAGTTACTCAATCTAGTTTCAGGCACAGCATGTTGTCACATGTAAGTCAGTATTTCTCTCTAGGGAAATAAGCAGGGAAAACCCCTAAACTAAATCACTGCTAAAATAAGTGGATACATGACAGGATAATATTTGAGCTTTTTGTAAAGATAAGTTGCGCACTTATCTGGTGCACTAACCTAGTGCAGAAACTCACAATTTGTCCAGAACCCCCTGGTTTACAGGAAGATTTTGAGAAGAAAAAAATGGCATTGAAATCATACACTGGATATATCTTGGATTTGGAAGGAGATAAAAATAGGATATGCCAAGATCCTTAAAATTGTCTAAGGAAGAAACTGAGTGAGAATATCTATTTGATGTGGATCCTTCATGTCTGGACTCCTAAAAGTGAAGATACTCACTTATATTGTCTGATACTTAAAATCTGCGGATGATTTTAACACACATGGACTCAAAAAATGGTTAAATCAGAAATAAAGACATAGCTAAAATTTTTACAAAAGCACTCCTCCTTCCAAGCAGTTAGGCGTAGTGTGACTGTTTCAATATGTAGGAATCATGACATAAGCCAGGACATTTAAAACATTCCTAGTACTTTGTTTTGCATGGTTTGATTGAGGGCATTACAGCAGACAAAGGAAAAGTCCTTGCAGTACTGTGGTGCTTGCTGATGCTAGAGGGATACATTCTGAGTGGTTTTCCCTCCCAAGATACGTTTGAAAAAGTATCTGAGTAATTGCACCATTACTTCAGTATAGGCTTTGCTTCTGATTGCTAGAGTTTAAAACACAATTCAGTGTTTAAATGAGTATTCTCTTTGGCTACCATACATCATCTGGAGAGATGTGAATTTTTGGAATGGCTCAGAAACAAACCCAGTCTTAGACAGCAAGATCTTTTCCTTGGAATCATTTGCAAAGGCTAGAAAGCTGCGTTCACACCCAGAGAACGCCACAGTTCAACACATGGAGAAATTAAACAGGCCCTCCAGCTTCAGCCCTGTCCCATGACCCCTGTGTACAGAGCTTAACCTTCCAAAAGGCATTCAGCTTCGTTGGGTCACTGGAGGAGGGGTGAAGATGTCCTGCTTACTGGAAAATGCCACTGTGACCAGAGAAATCTTTTGTGAGACAATATCCTGATGCAAGCATTTACCTTTGTGCCATTTACCTATGTTATTTTATGCCAAAGATCAAGAAATATTCCCTTTGGGGAAACAATTATCCATCAGATGCTACTTGTTCAGTCACTTTTGACAGAGTTGTAGTCCTTACTTCAGAGATTAAAAGGAAGATGAAGTGCCTCAAGAAGCATAGTCTGTGATTAAAAAAAAAATAAAAAAATTAACATGTATTAGAAATCATAAGCCCATTTAAATTTCGAGCCACAAACTAAACTTCAATGTAAAATGTATGTTTTATGTACCATGGGTTAGTAAGAGATACCTGTGATGCAGTGGAAAGATCTGCTAAATATGAATGTCATTTTTACCACTGGACATCTGGGTTGAAATTCCCACTAGAGGGTACCTTTATAGATCTCGTTTTAGTATATTGTAGTCATACCATTATAAAGCCATCAAATGCAATTTGGCACAGCATGATACTTAAATGGTGGCCTGAAATTAACAGACTGAATTACTCTCTACGGGCAGCCAAGGTTATTTATAAATTGGAATTCGGATAACTAAGGAGGAAGGACGTAACGGAGCTCTGTGCTTTTATACTCCCAATCTCTGTTTTCTGTTCTTTGAAATACTTTTTCAGTCAACCTTTAGTTGAACTTCCAGAATATCTAATCAATAAATTTAATATTTAATCAGTAAAACTGAAAGCAGGATGCTGTATTAGGTACCTACAAGAGACAGTGTTTTAACATTTGTAAACTATCTTGTAAAAAGTTTTAATTAAAAGAGCTACATCATGGCATCTGTGAGGTCTGGGGCAATTAGTTGCTTTAAACTCCATTTTCTCGTCTTGCTGCCAATTAAGCAAACCTTGTGTGCAAGAGTAATGGTTGCCTCAGTGACAAAATCAGAACATGCTAAATAATGTGATTAAACTTGTTAAAAGCCAAAATAAACACTTATAATTATCTCAAGAAAACCTGCATAGCCAAGTGAGAGCTCTATAAAGTGAAACTCTGCATCCATAATTTCAGACTTTCCTACACAATAGATCATAGTTAAAGATCTGTTAACAGACCTCTGACTGCTGAACTGGGCAGCTTGTGGTTTTCTTCTAAACCTATTGGCAGTATGTGGATTTATGCAAGAGGTGCAAATTGGAAGTTGTCTGCTATTGGAGCCATTGGCAGAACAGAAATCATACTGTAGGGTTAGCAGCATGAAGTACATTGCTTTGAAATTACACAGCAGGGTTTCAGCTTGTTGCTCTGCTTACCTTTAAGACCAAGGTCTTATACTGTCTGGCCATGATTAAAATCAAAGTGTGGACCTTTGCTGGGTGCCAGTAAATGAAGGTGAAAAACAGAAACAATCTGGATTCTTAATTATTTTAAAATGCAACATAGGCAAGAAGCTAAGATGAAAGCATTTTTTACTAATCTATCCTAATTATTGCACATAAAATTATTTCCTAAAGAGGTCTATATCTTGAGATAGTCACCTTCTATGAGTATGCAAGATCTGTTTTACAGTACAGCATCTTTTACTTAAATCACGCATGTATCCAGAAAACAAAAACTGACAAACAATCTAAATGGTAAGCTTATTTATATTCAGGTTTACGGGTACATCAAGCCTTGAAATACACCAATACACACTGAATTTACTGACAATTGAACGACCACTAGTTTGGTCCACTTGCAAAAAAGCGCATATTTGAAAATGCTCCATTCTGCTGCCATAACAGAAAGATAAAATGTAGTCAAGTACATACTGGTAAGAGGGATCAGAAAAAAGAAAAAACTGACAATAGAAGATAATGACATGGTAGCAGCATAGGACCCCTCAGTATAAATCCTAGGCTCTCTACTCTGAGAATCTCACTCTTGTTTCAGTCACTGTGGACACATTTTAAGTAAAATCATAGCAATGTAATGTCATTTAACAGAAGGTTGATGCTAAAAGGGAGCACTGTGAGGAGTATCTACACTGCTGTGTAGTTAGGTTACATAGGTGAACTAAGAGGCTTTTTCTTTACTTGTCACCATATTCCAAAGTACAGTAATTTCACGATTATAAGCCACACCTGATTATAAGCTGCAGGTCCTGGTGTTGGCAACCTTTAGGTCTTCGTCCATATATAAGCCGCACCTAATTAAAAGCTGCACTGTCGTTTGCAGTGAGGACTTGGGTGCAACAAATTTGCCAATTAGTAACAGAATCATGGGATCGCGGGGTTTACAGGCTCGGCTTGGGGCTGGGCGGGCTCAGCCTGCTCGGGGCTGCTGATGGGGCCAGGTGGCCCAGCTCGGCACTGCCGCTCAGGGCCGGCCGCCATTTCTGCTGCCACTAAGCTCGCTTGCCCAGGCTTGATGCTGCCCCAGGGGATGGCAGGCAGGGATGGAGCCCGCCCGCACCCGTGGAGCCCCCCATCTCCTTCCCCCAGGTCCAGCAGGAGGGACCACCCCGCCTCCGCCCTGCGCTGCTGGCATGGAGCCCGCCTCCACCCGCCCCGCAAAAGAGTAACCAATTTGTAACAATCGTGAAATCCCGGGTTTTACTGGCAGGTGCTTGGCTCGGCACCCTGGCTGGCACTTCTGGGTTTTGAAATTTCAGAACTTTTTTCATATATTAGCCGCTTCTGAGTGTGAGCCGCATTTCCGGGTTGGGATCAAAATTTTAGTCAAAATGGTGTGGCTTATAATTGTGAAATTTCTGTACTTACTGTCAGGATGTTTTTCCTAATCGGCTCTTGGAGGTCTTACTGATAGACAGACCTCTTGACTGAAATGAAGATGCTGCATATCTGGAGATAGTCAAGGACAAACATTACACCTGATTTGCAAATTACAGGCCCTCTTTAACTTTGGACTTTTAAAATGTGTAATCTTTTGCTTTAGACTACAGTGCTTGGAAGTCACCATTTTGGCCTCATATGAAAAATGCCTTATTTTTCCTAGTCTAAGCTTCTTGATTATGGTGATTTTTCTTTCAGAAGACAAATGCATGCTTTCTAGGTTACCAGCACAAGAAATATATTGAATATAAGGGAATAAAAGATTATAGTAGTCAGTTTGAAATGTATTGTATTTTGCCTGTTCTTTTAATAAAGTTTTAATGAATTTTGTGTATGCATTTTTTTCTTAATAATTAAAAACCCATTTAATGTCATCCAGCTTGTTGACACTACCTGTGTCCAGTTTGTAGACAGCTATCTACAAATAAATTTTTCCATGCCTTTAAACAAATCTACAGCAAAGAGAGGGATATGTTTCTTTTGTACACTAGATCAGAGCAGTTCCTGATGTTAAATTTGTTCCTAACTCACAACAACATGTATGTGACTCACTCAAGCCACTTTTATTAACTGGGCTTGTGTCTGGTGGCGCTGTGTCAGGACCACATCAGCCAGTGTTGGTGAGAACAGGAAAGGTGAGCTCCTTGCTCTCTCCCTTGCTGGGAAGTCATTTGTACTGCTTGCCCACTACTGTACCCAAATACAAACATATATTTAAGACCACCCTGGGTAAGAAATTAAGAGCAGTATTACTGTCTCAAATTTCTACTTCTTAAGGAAAACTCTTGTCATTTTTTCCTATTTTGCCCTCTTCCCTTTAAAAAATCTCATTACTGTTAGGAAATCACATAGTTTGGATTTTGCCCAGTATCCAAGTACGTTGAGCACATACTAAGGCAAATTTAGCCATAAAAACCTGGTGCTCTGCCTTAACTTCTAATGCATATAATGCAATGCTCTACTGGAGAGTTTTCAAGTGACTTAAAGAAATACATTTTGAATCTTTGAAAGTTGTAAAAGCTCCAAATATTTTAATAAACTGAATTAAAAAAATAGGTAGACAAATTCTCTACTAATGCTAGTAAAGCTTGTTTTCTGCAAAACACTCACTCACAAGACAGACATTCAGTTCTGGCCTATAATATTTCAGCTCTGGTGCTAACAGTAGAAACTGTAATGGAAGCAACACCCTGCCCATCACTGCTGCCAGTAGTGCCAAGAACTGACGCAATTCTGGTGCAAGAAATTCAATGACAGACAGGATTTTAATGACTGCATGGTATCAACAGCCTCTTTGCACAGCTGCTGCGATGAGAACAACCGTATGAGGGATAAAAAGGCAAGCCCAAGCGGAAGCACTGTCAGGAAGGAGGTGCTCACTTCACATCACAGTCCATCAGAAAGGCAGATGAAAGAAAACAGCTGTGAAGAACAGATTCATTTCATGCAAATTCTGTGAGGAAAAGACTGAGCACTTAATTTTGAATTATTTCTCCATTCCTCTCTTTCTTCATGTCCCGTGGGGCACTCTGTCCTAAGGTAAGAAGAGGTCTGCATTTTAAGACTTAGGTGTTTCTCCTGCTGTGCATTCTCTGCAAAACAGTTTTCCTAAGCATTAATTCTCATTCTTCTCCCTGTGTGTGCACCATACTCCCTGTGAGACAGGCACTTGAATCTCCTTCCCCCTCTTCCATATTTTTCCACACTCCACATCCAGTGGATTCACTGGTAGATGAATCCCACAGTATCCACTAGAGGCTATTTCTGAAAGGGAACCTATTATAGGATCATTGTTACTGGCTGCTTGACTCCTTGCAATATTGACTGAACTCGACGCGCAGACATAAAATGCCATTTTTATAGGTGTACAAATCTCAGAAAGACTTTTTTTATTTTAACTTGTGATCTAATAGCTGGGCACTCAGAACTTTGCAGTACAATGCTGAGAACAAAAACTGGCATTCTTTCTTCACAAGTTTTGTTTTGGTACCCATAACCTAACTTCAGAAATATTGCAATCTCAATGAAATTAATGTGTCTTAAACAAAACAGCTGATTCTAGCTGCAAAAACCTGGCAATTGATCTCTACTCCAAGTTAAATAAAAAAAAAATTAAACACATAAAAAAAAACCAAGGATGAAATAGTGAATTTACCCCTAAGAGTACTATTATAATACATTACGAGTAATATGGCCACTGAGCCCTGCTATCCTCTGCATCCCAGTCTTGGCTTCTACCCTTGGACAATTCACTGAATATTTCCTCCTCAGTACTTACAGGACAGGATAAAATACTCATCCTAGTGTGATATGAAGATCATTAATGCTTTTAAAAAATATATTAAGTAAAAAAGGGGAAAAGAAAGACAAATTAAATAGAAATTATTCCTAAACCCACATGGAGTATGCAATATTGAGTGAATAAAAATAAATGTTGACAATACATTTTAATGCTCTTTAGGACCATTTCAAAATTAACGGAAAAATGGAATAAAGTAGCTTAACATACATTATCTTAGCTCAAATACTTAGTAAAATCTCATGGCCCATCATTTGAAAACATAATTCAACCTTTTATATAAATGGGGCCAGAGACATTAGAAAACAGGATAACGTTAAGTGGCAAAACATCTAACTGTCCAAGCCAATGGAAGGATCAGTGAAAGAACTGTTTTTAATTAACATCTTAGTGGTTTGGAAAATGGAATAAAGATCATATTAACTAGATTTGATGTTGATGTTGCACTGAAAGATCTTGCCAAAAGTAAAGCCAGAGAAAATACAATGGACCAGAGAGGTTAAACAAATATGGTAAAGGAAGCTAACTCTCAACCTGGGGGGAAAAAAAGCAAGTTAGCATTAGATAAAGAAGATAAAACATACATGGGACAGAAAGCAATGGAAGTGAGCAATTCCTTTGGTTCATGCCAAAATCAAGTTAGGTTTGCGGTTTTAGCAAGATCAGACATCAATTGAGAAGTTTTACTTGGGCTGTCTTCTGCCATGGCAGGTGCAAAGGAAAGTGTCTCTCTCTGACCCCAGTCTTGTGCCAAAATTGATAGAGTGCTTGCAATGAATTTCAGTGAATGGAAGTTGAAATGCAACATTGTACTGCTAACCCCAAGGATTGAGGACTTGTGATTAAAGCTCTCTCCTCATCTCCTTTATCACAAGTTTAAAAAAGCACCACATTTTAAAAGTAGAAAACGCCATTTGGAAACATTAAGCATTGCATTTTAAGGTTTTCAGTGTGGGAGAGGGCTAGCAAAAAACCCCAAATCAACTGTCTTTGTTATTTTTGGTTTCGTTCCCAGAGATGGAAAAAAAAGCTGAGATTTGCTCTTTCCATGTTATTGCAGAAGTTAGTGCCTTAAAATAAACAAATACTATGAGGTAAAATAATTGGATCGTGCAAGAGTACAATATCTTGCAAACTCTGGCATTCACTTGTAGACACTGTGACTGAAGGCTGGTGATTCACCTATGAGAATTTCCAAGAAAGTAACTAAATTAAGATGAAAGGAGATCTTATTCCAAAGGTCTACTGGTAAAGTGGCTGTTATTGAGCTGTTGCTGTGCAGTGATATGGCAGATGCTGACAGAGGTCAGAAACATCTTCTGTATCTGGCTGCTCACTTTGAGGATTGCCTGAAGAATCTCAGCTCTGGCTGAATCTTAGAGCAGACTTTGTTGCAAAACCATTCTTTATGCAGCACACAGCAGAAGCTCAGAAGAGCTCAGGAAATGTGTTTAATCCCCTTAATATCTGGACATTATTAAATATTATTACCACCATTTCTTTTGCTTGGAAAACTAAAGTGGTCTGGTAGTGGTGTTGCAAGTGGTAGTAAGGGGATTAGAATGCAAAATACAGCCAACACTGAAATTCTATGTCCAAGTTAATGTTTATAATTAAAGCTGAGTTTTGGCACAATGCTGCTGAAAATTTTGCTGTTGAAAATCTGCTTTGATTTTGTGCAGCCCACTCTCTCTACTTGTGCAAATGACACCTCCTCTTTACTTTCAAATAGCCTATATTTCTGATCTGTTCTTCCCTCAGCAACCACTGCCACCAGTCAGATCTGAAAATATCCATGCAAGTAGCTGATTCTGTCCTCCTCTTCCAAAACATTTGCAAGTCTTCATACAAGCAATAAATTAGAAGCTATTCTTTAATGTAAAATACCTGTTGCTACAAGAGAGGAGAGCTATTACAAGATGCTACATAACCCCCATCCATAAATAAAACCATCTGAAAAACAAAACTTATTTAGAAAGAAATTTACTTTACATAAATTAAAATCAAGAGAAATAATAAGACACTCTTGTTGTGACTAAAGGACAAAGACTTAACATAATGAAATTTAAGGGATATGAGTGTACAGAAAATATGGAGGTGAAGGATTAATTTAAATTTGATTTATATTGCCTGTAATATTCGGATTCTTTATATAATTAAACAAAGCATAAATAAATAGTTTTATAGATCAACCTTTATTTTTAAAGTATGTAAAATCACCTAGAAAAAATATTTTGTCAGAATAAAAATAGAAAAAGTCTAATCACTTTTTTTTTTTTTGAGAGAACCTGTCAGCATTAAATTACCTAGTAAAGACAAAAGGACCTACAACTTCATGTTTTAAAGATTTTTGAAGCAGAATTCAGAATCCACATTGAGGTACTAACCTACGTCTTTGTGTAAGTGAAAGAAAATGGACATAAATGCACAGGTTGAATTTATGTGCAGCTTCTCAAAGCACAGCAAGCAGGAAAGGCTGAGGACAGACACACAAATTACATCTTCGAGCAGCTTTATTCCAGAAGCAGAGTGACTGTATTCCAGATGTCTAAACCTCAAGGCTGGGTGAGTTCTGACAATTGCATCTCAAGTGTCTTTAGCCCTTTCCAAATACACAGCAAATTTCTTATGCTTCTATAATGCCCAACACTGTAGAGAGATGTGTTAGACAAGTCAAAATTCTTACTTTAACACAGTTTTAAAATTCTATTAATTCATTCTTAAATGAAACAAAAATTGACTCTTCTAATATGGAATATATACAGTTTCAAAAACTTCATGTGCAAATATTTTCTCTTAGTCTCTTTAAAGTAAATTCCGAGTCTTAAATGTAAAACCACATTTAGACACCACATTAGACAGGTCAAAAATTGTTAAGCAACTAGCTGCAAGAAAAGAGGCTAATATTAAAAAACTCCTTTCAGTGAATTCAGAGAAAAAAGCTTTTCAGAAAGAAACTGGGACTATCAAATGACCTTGATATAAAAGGAAAATCCCGATCACTGCAAGAACCAAAGTGAATTCCTTGCACTAGTATTCATTACACAAAATACTGTACCCAAAAATTGTTCTTTACTGTAGAAGAGTCTGAAGAACTATGTCCAGTTGAAGTATGAATTGGAGAAGTCTGTTCTGATAAATTAAGAAAGAAAAATTTTTCAGTACCTAAGTGGTATTTCTGAGAGTGTCAAAGATAGGAAAATCCTGTACCTTGGGGGTTTAGGAATGGCACTCCCCAATTTAGAGCTGTCCCTCTCCCTGACTGACCCAAAGTCAGATGCTGCCCAGTCTCCCCCTCTTTGCCTCTTTCTTGCTCTGAGAACTGAAAGCACAAAAGGGTAAAAATTATGGATTGAGATAAGAATAATTTACTGGGAACAGCAGTGAGTTAAGAAAATGAACAGTAGCAGCAACAATATCAATAACAAAAGGCACAAGACAAAGGAACTATGTATAAAGAAAGCCCAGGACAAATATTGACTGGCTCTTCACCACCACACCATGTTTTGTCCTGACTAGAAAAAGGAAAAACTTTGTGAGAAATGAGAGCCCCTTTCTCCCAGTTTCAGTATCAAACAGCAGTCGTGTCTTGGTCACAACCACTTGGCACAGCCATTGCAGCTCAGAACTTCTGGGTGTATGTGACCTGCTCAGCCTCCCTGGCCACTGGGAATAGAGGTGTGTGCCACTGCACCTGGCTACTGTAAAAAAATTATCTCTGTCCTGGGCAGAACCAGAGCAGATAGTAAGAGATTATGACACAAACCTTCGCTACTCCATCAGATGCTAAACAAAAAAGCATAGATGCATAAACAAAAAAGTTAGCTAAATTGATAGAGAACATACTCGGATATGAGGCTTTGGGGAAGAGTTAGTAAGTTTGGCAGATGTAGAAATGATTTGCAAGTGCAATTAGGTTCTTTGAAACGATGAAATACCATGTGAATAAGGGGAAATCCAGTTTGTACAGTGTAGCTGGACTTTTGCTTCCTGTGCCCTTACAGAGCAAAAGGGAAGGACTTGTCATAAAGTGGCAACTGAGTGACAACTGCTCCAATGATAAGAAACAAAGGGTAGGAATAAGTGACCATCTTTTTCCCATGAGGAATGTTAGGAATATTTTCCCTCAGGGCTCTGTATTGATCCCTTCACTGCTAAAATGATTAGGATGATGGCCAAGAACAAGTGTGACATGGAATTATTTTAGGACAGTAGACCTAGTGGGCCTAGTAGGCACAGGACTACCTTGTATTTGCCAGAATTTAAATAAATTTACATGTTTAATTTCTGTGATATGGTTCAGTTCTTTAAGGTGCAACAATTTGGTCATAGGTGTGAATCCTCTATTTTTAAGAGCTCTGAGACAACAGAATTACTGCAGGATAATCATTATTTCAGTAGTGTCCCTGAAATGTTGGCATACAGCAGATAAAACCAGGTATCTGGAGCAGTTTAAACAGGAATACAGGATATTTTTGTTTTTCTTGAAAAAGAACGTGTTTTGTTCTCTCATAGGCTGTATTCAATGCAGAGGTTACAATAGGATAAATGGGAGGGAAAACATACATGAATCTAATAAAAGTGCTTAAGCAGATAACTTCTTAAGATCATTTAGAAGTAAGGAATAAAGTGATCTGAAAGGCATCTTGTTTTCTTGGAAATGTTGCTATGTGCACACAAGAAAATTGAGTTAAATACCTTGGCAATTAACATGGATCTTGTGAGTTTTCTGACATATTTCCCTCATACATGGAATCTCTATTTTCAAGGGAAATTTGATTAAAAACACGTCTTCTAACATAAATGCAACTCCCTGGTAGCTCTTAAAAATGCAATAAAAATTTATATGCATCTATTTACTTATTCAGAAAAGCACAGAAGACTAACGGGCTAAGTTTAATGTTCTTAAGCAGAGAGATAACTAAATAATAACAATGGAAAATTGTGCTAATTTATGAAGAACATGTTAGGGAAAAAAATACTCACCAACTATTATTGAGACCAAATGTATATTAGGTCTTGAGGGTGAGGGGACAATAAAAATTCTGCTCATGGATACAGAAAAGAATTTAATCTGAAAATAAAATTCCAACAAAAAATGTCAAGGTGCCAGAAGTTTTCCACTGCCTGGGAATAGGTGCTCCATCCTGAGATCTCAGTTTCCAGTCCCTTTCCCACACCTCTCACCTAGTGCAATGCCACCAGTGGAAGTGAAAATCCACAAAAACCCATCCTACAAATTTTCACTTTTGGCACCTGCAGTGCTACAAAATGTGACAAAGGGAAGAATCTCCCATTAACGACTGAACTCTTAAAATTGTTTTTTACAATTTGCATTCAAACACGAAACTATAGTACATTCAAGGGCAATTTGCATCCTATCAAGTACAGTAATTTCACGACCATAAGGCGCACCGGACATAAGGCGCACTATTTTTTTGCAGCGAGGAACCGCGTGGTGCGCCACAAAGTAGTGAATTACTGGCAGGTTCTCAATTTGCAAAGTTTTTCACTGCTTTCTTGCCGCTTTTCGCGGTGATTTTTCTATGCTTTTTGGCCTCTTTTTGAGGCAATTTTTCGCTGCTTTTTGGCCACTTTTCGTGGCAATTTTTCGCTGCTTTTTGGCACCTTTTCATGGCAATTTTTTGCTGTTTTTCGGTGGCTTTTCATGACGATTTTTCGCTGCTTTTCGGCCGCTTTTCCACAGCACTTTCTCACCGCTTTTCTGCGCTTTCCCGCGGCACTTCTTGGCGCTTCCCTGCGGCCGCGCCGCTTCCCCCCACTTCACCCTGGCCAGCAACCATGCCGGTTCCCAGTTTCCCCCACCTGGCGACCACGGTTCCCGTGGTTCCCGACTCCCCCCGCACGGCCGCAGCTCCCGCGGGTCCTGGCTCAGTTTGGAGATCGCACTTCCGGGTTTGCAATTTTCCGAACTTTGTAGATCAGATAAGGCGCACCGGACTAAAAGGTGCACTTCTGGGTTTGAGGGGAAATTTTAGTCAAAAGGGTGCGCCTTATAGTCGTGAAATTACTGTATTCATTATTCAATACTGTGACTGGCTTTCATGTGGTTTATCACAGGGATAGGTATATTTTGCTGCCTCTACATCAGTTTGAGCTAGTTATAATTTTTTCTCATATTAGCAACAATCCCTCCCCTCATGAAAGTTTATTAGTGATGTTCATGAATGGTGGATGAGTCCATGAGCTCTGTGCCAATCTAGAGCTTCCTGCTGTCCTGGGTATCGTGTCTGGGCAACAGACATGGTGTGCAAGCTGAGTTCACCTGTGCCTATAGGCCTGTCTGGAGTACTGCTAGATCTGAAAATCTTTTTCAGCTTATATCAGTTGAACACTGTTTTTGCAAAGTAGTTCTGTAGCCAAAAATGTGGGAAAAAAATTATGTGTAGAGAGTAATGTGCTCATTTCCAACTGGATTTATGCAACCCCATACAAAACCTATGTTATGTCTACTGACACTGTGGAAAAAAGACAAAAATATGCTCCAGCTGTCTGATAAGTTCAGGGCCAAAGTCTCTCCTTCCATTCTGACACAAATGTCATCCACTGAGGTTAATGGGACTGGGGTGCTTACACTACAGGGTGCCTAATTGTTTCTTGGCGGGCTAGCACTTGCTATCAATACACATACAGACAGTATTAAAAGAGATGTGCCATATCAGTATGATCAGCTGAATGATAAACAATACCCTGGCATTAACTCCAAATGGAGAAAGAGATCCCAGTGTGCAATCAGGAAAGGAATTGTTAGAAATGTAACTATTGCACGTAGCCCCTTGATGAATTGCTGAGCACCCAGAACAAGCCTAGTATGATTTTTATGGGTTTTAAGCCACCAATCAGGTAGCAGGGATGAAACTCCTTGTGAAAATTAGTGGCTTTAGGCCTTCAGTTGAGGATTAATTATTTTTTATGCTGTTTTCATGAATCTTTTTTGATAACTTTTGCTTTTTTGGTTCTGAAATTCACAATTCAGCTGCTAACTATCTTTCTAAAGCTAACACATGATTTATCAGAAAGGGTGCAGCATATTAGAATCAAGTGAATGACTTCTATAGGGTGACTTCTGTAACAGCTCTGAGATCATAGTACAAAAGCAGGAGATAATGCCATTGCTTCAGTAAACTGCAAAGTCTCTGGATTAAACTTAGTTCAATCCATCAAAAACTCAGCAAAATATGGTGAAGTGGTGGATAATATAAATAGTACATGGATCAGCTTAGATCTTTGCTAGGCATGAGTTTTCTTTAATTCATAACTTAGTATGTAAAGAGTTCTGGAATTTTGTATGAGCTCTAATTTTACCTTTGCAATAAAACCCATCAATGTGTATTGTCCAGTTTTGCTTATGATAGAAAAGAAAAATGTCAGGAAATGTACCTGAGGTATCCATGAAAGAAAATAAACACCTGTCATATTTACTATAGTCATTTAATCACCTGAAAAACTCTCAGGGCCCAGGTGTTTTATGGATTCTTTCACGTGTAACAAGATGGCCTTCTAAGAGGTAGATTAATTGCTCTATATTTTTTTCCTTCTTTTAGCTTTTAAACAATATTTCCAGGTCTTTCCTTGAAAGGCAGAAGCAGAATACCTATGTCAAGATATTACAATATTTTTATTACAGATTAGGCAAGTCTACTTTTCCCTGTGGAAACACTAGCTTTTGGCCAGATTCATTTGGAATTATGATCAATCTGAAGTATAATTCCTTTTTTTTACACTTAGTTCCAGGCTATGACCTCATTAGGGTATATCATATGAAATCAGAGAGATATGAATGTTGAGCAATAGCTCAGGCATGCAAATCTATGAAAATCATCTGTTAGTCTGATACTCTCATGCAGATTGCTCAAACTCTCTCACAGATGTCATTCTTTACGTCAGGATGTACACGTCAGTTTATATTTTGACTTTGTTTAAAAGCCCAGATTTCTGAGGTCTCTTTTTACATCCCATTTCTGTGAATTGGAAATAGTTTGTCAGCTCAGTGGTCTCAGTTTCTTCCACTTCCTCACTCACCACTGAATGTGAGGTGTTGAGCTGGCATTAAGTCTCTAACTCATGGCTGCTCAGCAGCTGCTTCCTTCCTATGGATCCAGGCTGCTGCTGCTGCTCCAGTAGGCTGAGTGCCTGAACCCCTTCTCCTTCCCCAGCAGAGCTTGAGGACATGCTGCCACTGCTGAGATGGATGGATGAAGTGGGGAGAAGAGCGTAGTTGGACTCACTGGATCCCATGGATGAGGACTCCTATGGATGAGAATTTTAGATTGGTTTGC
Source organism: Turdus rufiventris (assembly GCA_013186435.1). Taxonomy (NCBI): domain Eukaryota; kingdom Metazoa; phylum Chordata; class Aves; order Passeriformes; family Turdidae; genus Turdus; species Turdus rufiventris. The sequence continues at coordinate 9,769,956 of PYHW01010620.1, read as the reverse complement.
CAGGGTAACAAGCAGCCACACTGGCTGTAAACCCTGCTGGATGCTGCCAGCTTGGTAAGCATCATGCTGATTAATGCCAGAGGAGGAACCATTTCTAAAACAGAGGAGTTTTGCTTGATGTTCTACAAGTGTCAGGAGTGTTCTTTATTTTAAATTTTTTTTAAGGTTCTCATATGTAAACCCTTCTATACTGAAACAGAGCAAATGAATTTGCCAGGATTATTTCAGTGGATCAACAAGATAAGACCTTCAAACCATAAGAAATGAATAATTTCCTCCAAAACTCTCTAAGAACTTCTTTTTTTCTTATACAAAGCTGTGATTTCATGTGAAAAAGGAAATCAGAAGAGTAGTGGAAAATGAAATCTTTCTGAAGATGACATTCTAGTTAACCTTAACTTGGGTGTCTGATGTTTGTCTTACAGAATACAAAAAGACAGAGAATTCCAGTTAAGGTTTTAGTGGACTTTAAAAATTATTACAGAAGTCTAATGACTACTCTGCATAAATTACTTCCAGATGCTGATCTGCTTGAAAGTGGTAGGATAAAATAATCCCATGTTTTAATCAACCCCTGTAACAGGTGAGATATCACCAAAATTTGTTTCAAGAAATGCAAATATATGACTTATTTATTTATTTTTTTTAACATGGAGGGGAAATGTTATAAAATCTAATTTCTTTATGAGCAATTTTCTTGAAACAGTATTCTTTAGGGTCTTTTACATCCTAGAGAAATACTTAGTCTAGTTCTTGTCATCGCAAAGTAGAGTAAAAGCCCCCCCAAACCAAGTATAACTCTTTAGAGCTGTGGTTTTCAGTTTACAGAGATGAAGAAGAAAAACAATTAACCTGCAAATATTTTCTTATTCACTTTGTTTAACTTTTCAAATAACTTCTTGCAATGAACCAAACAAACTCAGTTCCAGGGCACAGGCCTGGGTATGCTGAACTTGTCTACAAACTGGCCTTATTGGGAGAACTTTACCAATTATAGTTGTGCTTCTGATCAATGTCCTGCAAGTGCACTTGACTGATTTCTTCAGAGATTGGGAACCAGATGTGAGAATGATAAGCATAACAAACAACCCTGGAAAAGCAATGTTTGTCATAATCAAAGAGTAAAATCACCATTTGAAAGTTGAATCTGCTCCAAGGCAGTTTTTAGAGGCCAACAACACTGAGGCACTAAGGATGCTAGGGAATAAAGGGCTTCTTGCTTGTGAAATGACTTATTTCTCATTTTTCATTTCTGTTTGTAATCGCTGTCATTTTTGTTTCTCGTGCTTTGGATAAAAAAGGTGACTTTTATATTTATTAGAACTGGGTTTCAATAAACATTATGCAATATGGTAGACCAGGGAATGATTTATTGATAATTTGTCACTTATATTTATGGAAGTGTAGACCCTGGAGCCCTAGGGCTGGTAAATCATATTATGCAGCTACAAATGTTTTTTTATTCTTTGCTGCCAAAAGTGCACCATGTAAACTGATTGCCTCACCAAACCCCCAGGGCCTGATAATGATGCACTTGCTAATACAAAGGCAGGAGGGGTGAGTAGAAGACAACTAATTATAAGTTTATTTTTGTTTCAATATGTTTGCCATTTAATCTAGAGTTCCATAAACAACAGATTGATGAAATATAATTAGGAGGAAGATTACTGTTTAATGAGGGAAAAGATTGGGAAAGAATGTAAATGGAGCAGTGGGCTGTGCAGAGTTTTTAGCTGTTTATTATTGTACAGCTGTAAGGCACTTTCACACAGCTCCCAGATGGAAGCAGCTGTTAGCTCTTCGCCATTAGAAAAAAGGAGGTTCATAGTTCATTTTTATCCACTTGTTCCAGCCTAGTAACCCTCACTGCAACACTTCACCAAGTCACAGCTCTCAGCTTCGGCTGAGACTGTCAGGATGGGTACCCTGTCTTCATTTGCCACTTTGCCATTCACTTATCACATCTGGCAACCTCTCAAGCAACAAGCTGTTCCACTCCTTGTAATATGTTTATCTCCCGTGGTGATGTCAGCAAAAGTCAGCAAAAGTCAGCAAATCTAATATTCATGCTCAAACAGATTTGTTGGTGCTCTTTGTTTATAAGAAAGAGCTCTATATCACTCCTGCAGCTGCTTCCTCTTCACCAAGCTTTGTTTTTGTACAGTACTCTTCTGATAGGCCTTGGGAGCACTACAAAGCATGGGCCCATCTGATTTAAGGTTTTTTTGTTGGGTTTTTTTTTAATATGAAAAAACTCCATCCAACATCTCTGTTTTTCCCCACAGCATGTTATGAAACCTACATTCTCCCCTCATCTTGAAAAGGGCTCATACACAAGACAGAACATAAAAGGCAAATGAAACAGGCATTTCTTTAACAAAGCAGTAACAAGGGAAGAAAAAAGTAGGCAGACTTTCAAAAATGAATACTTCAGTAACATTTCCCTTGTACCGCTTAAACAATCCCACATTATGGGCCAAGATATCCACTGCCCTGTACAGGCATTTACATTAGTGCAAAGTGAGTGTAAATCTTTGCTATTTCAGACAGATTGTATGTTATATGTGGTGCCAGGGTATTGCACATGCTACAGGGAATTAGAGAATTTGGTGCTTGTTTTTGTAATAATTTATGCATTTCACTTTTCTCATTTCACAGTGTTTGGAGCTATCTCAGATACTTTCTATGGCATTTTGTGTTTGGGCTTATATGAATTTATATTTCTGAGGTATGTTATGCATGATAGTTCTATCAGTCAAGGAAAAGGTAATGTTTATTCCAGGCTGGCGTTAGCCATAATGTTTCTGAACAGTTTCTCAGTCTGGATGAGGCATGTTCTTCTTCATTAATTTCTGTTTTGAGATCAGAATTTCTAAAATTTCTTTTAGACTACTTCAGCATTTATTCAGATGTTTAGCTAGAGTTTCATTCCAATTCCACAATTTATTTGTTTCCAGCACAGGATAAATTTGGAGATCTGGGTTTAACTAGGTGGCAATTGTAGCACTTCCTTTTCCACTAATATAAACCAGTCTGGTTCTAAAAACCCTCTCCACCACCTCCCCCCCTTTCTCTTTTTTAAGGAAAAACCAAGAGAATTGTTTTAAGTATTGAATTAAATTCTGGTATCATTATATAATTTTGTTATTGGCTGCCAAAAGACAACTTATTTCACAGTTTCAAAAACGCCTTTCAACATTAATGTACATTAAATTTTACAAATTTAACATTTAGGAGAATCTCAGGAGTAGAATTATATCCTGATCTGTTAAAAAAAATTAAAGACATAGTACAAAAAAGTTCCAACAGTACAAAGTTGTGTTTTTTTAGTTATTTTAAATTTTACCACTATCAACAGGCCACCCACATGCTTAATCTAGATGAACCACCTCTAGGCTATGAGGAAATCTCTGTGGCCCCAGAAAACTTGGCTATTTCATCAACAAGGATGCTGGTTAAAGCCAATTATGGCGGAGAATTTTATGTTCCAAACAGCTGTCCAGTTGCAGTTGGGCTAAGACCACCAAGTTATTTCATGTGTCACAAATAGCCATCTGATTGGTTAAATAAAGCTGCATATATTTTTTTATGAATAGAAGTGGAAGGTTTAATTTGCTTTTGTTTGTGGGGTCTTATTTATTGCTTGGAAGTGTTTGGATGCCTGCTGGGTATTTGTGAAAAAGGGTTGCAAAAGCTGCACGTATTTCACCTGCAGGTCAGGAACAGAGGTATAGTGTTGTGGTTTGGGCCAACCAAAGCAGAAAATCTCCACTGGAGCAAGATATGAGAACTACTGCCAAGATTTTGGACCAAAACTAAAAACCCACTTGCCCAAGTAAAAACTCCAGCCAGTATTTTTGTATGTATTGTGTATATGTATGTGCTTATTTAATATTAAGGGGTCATTTATGCTCAAAAATTTTACCTCCAGTTTAGGTATGCTACTACTTAAAATTACAGCGGTTTAAATTACTTCCTTACCTGCTCTTTAAAGCCTGCTTTCTCTTGTTTGATTAGTTCATGCACCTAGAGCACTTCCCTATGTGCAGTTTTTACTGTTTCCCCTGTTTAGCCAGTCTGTTTTTTCATCCTGTCTTTAGCTTGAAAGCCCTATGCAGCACCTTAGGAGAGAAAACCACTTTTAAACCTCAAAATTATTAATTTTACAGAAAAATAAACATGCAAGAGCAAAACTGAAAATGCTAGCAAAAGAAGTCCAAGATAGCCTGAGTCTGCAGCTATGTCTAACTTCTAGAAAAAGAGCTTTGTTAGCCTAATAGTCATTGGCTTTGGCTTTAAGATACTGACCCCAAAATTCCCAGATTCATGAATCACATTCATATTTCTCATTAGACTAATAACATTACTAAACATTTATCATCCAGCCAACATTTCTGAATTTTCTTTTAAAACATACTAAAGTAAATTGCTTGTCCATGGCATAGAATTAATGCTCCCTGAGGTTATATTTGTTATCTAATTCCCAGCTCCATTACACAAAATCAAAAAGATTTACTGCAAAATATTTGATTGTCTCTAGAATCAGTGCTTTCTTAATGTTTGCTTTGTCTGATAAGACATCTGTATTCTGCTTTTTCTTGTGTCTCACTGAATCATTTGCTTACTACTTTTCCTTCAGATAGCTTACTTTTTTCTTCACTCTCTCCATCCTTCCTTTTACCTTCAAATTACTCCTCTATTATCACCTGACTCATTCATGTCTTGTCAGTCTGCAGTTTAAAAATGCAAAAATTGCTGATAATTTCAAAACTGTATTGCAAATAAGCTATAGGCAGTATCTAAATCAAGAGAAATGTATCCAATAAGACATATTGTTACATATTAATTTTAAAAAGTCCTTCCCTTTTTATATCTTATTTTTGCTAGCAATTAACAGCCAAGAGCAAAAATTTCTGTGACTTGAGGCAATTGTGCTATATGAAACCAATAATTACAATGGTGGTTTATTACCTCATTCAAAAAAGAAGAGTTGTGATAAAAAGCTCAGGAAAAGATTTTCTACTATTCTGTTTTTCTCTGTGTTAAATTTCTGCAGCATGGGAGTGGCTGCATGAATCCTAGTAAGGAATTTCGTCTCCAGGATGCCACTCAGCCAGAAATAACTTTTATAACCATCTAGACTGTTCTTTAGGATAGCATAATAGAAAAAACTGACTTAATCATTAAGTTCCTTTCAAGTCCATGAAATATATTTGAGACTTTATGTATCTTTTAGAATAGCACCTACAGTAAAGATTGTAACTGGTGGAAAAGCCCCTACCCCCCAGCTAGCCTGGACTTGACCAAGAGGTAAACCTCCTGTGCAGGCAGTCTTAACCAGATGAACAAAGCGTGTGAAACATTTTGGTTTACAGTGAAACTGTGACAATCTTCCCAAAACTAAATGGGAATAAGTTTTCTGCTCTAAAATTTCTCAAGAGTTTTTAAAAATTTTGTAGCCTTGAATATATACTAACACATGGTATCTATTAACTGCAAGGCATGGGTCTGATATCTTTGATAGGAAAAGAATAAAAGAGACCAGAAAAGAGAAGGAAGATTCCCGGGCTTTTCCTTGATAACAAGCTCACCCAAAAAAATTCCCACAAGAACCCAAGGAAATTTTTAGCTTAACAGTTTAAAAAGACATTCCAAAGCTCTGTCCAAAGTCTGTCTAACACTAAAATAGTCTGGGTGCATGATTCACTCCCTACTTTAGGCTATGCTTTGCAGTATGATAATCAAACTTAGCAAATCACTATACCATGGACACACAGGTTTTAAAATCACCAGAAATGGAGACTTTCTATGTATGTGCCTGAATATCTGCCACTTGGCCTTAAGGCCATTTCAGTCCTCAAGTAAGCTGATATTTAACACCTCATAAAAAAGCTGTGTACACCTGAGCAGAGGAAAAAAGTGACATTTGTTGGTGGTTTGTATGGAGGATCAGATTACCTTTTTTAAAAGCAAGAAAGATCTTCCTCTAAGTGTTTAGAAGAAGAAGGAGGAAGGGTGGCATTGCAAAAATCTTTGTTTTGGAGAAGGTGTTAAAGAAAGAAATGGGTTTGTTCAGCTGCAAGTAAGCATATCATTTTATAAAACTGCATTGCGTCTTGATGAATTAAAAGATTTACAGTACACACCTAAGAAAAATTATAGCTACTCTGCACTTACCCTCCAGCTACCTGGTGGGTTTTTGACTGTCATGAGCCTCAAAAATCTCTCTCTGAATATGCCCAGATGCATGTAATGAGCCTACTTTCTTTAGGGCCAAACAAAGAGGCAATGAGTTGGACAGTCTGCTCTGCTTTGTTTTCCTCAAGTGAAATATGATTTTAAGCCTAAATACTGAAATGGCACCAAATATTTAAAATATTTTATAGTTGGTGAGTTTTTCCACAGTGCCGGTTTGTTTTCCATTCCGCCCATGACATCTCACAACTCTAAGTGCTCAATGACAGCCTGTAGAGGTTTCGCCATAATCCACCTTTATCCATTAACAGACACTCAATCACTAAAGTGCTTACTAGACTAAACATATTTATCCAACCAAATCACACTTTACAATGCAATGCTACCAATCAGACCTCAGCTATTAACGAGGAACTGCTTTAAGGGGATTTTGGTGTTTGTGCTGTGAAGAGCATGCTTACCTCCAACAAACCACTAAACCAAATTAACATAGCTGTATCCTCATAAAAGAAACCAGATATCCTGTTGTGAAAATAGAAAGCTTGGTAGGACAGGGCTCTTTTGATGGCTAACAGTGTGGCAGACGAAGGCTTCAGACTACAAATCTGGTTACCACAGGCTCATTACAAAACTCTAGCATTAAGCTTTTGCTGACTTTAAAAACAAAATAAAAATTTATCATTTGGGTAACTCAGTAAGTCATCAACTTACTAAGTTACTATTATAATTGCAATAAGTGCTGTAATTGTTGGATAAGGCTCCTTAATTCTAATTGCTCCTTTGTCCAAGATCATGTTGTAAAAATGCTTGCATTAGCCAAAATAAAATCCAAGAGACACAAATGTGGTAGTAATAATAATTCTTTTTATTAGCCTGGAAAAGAGGAAGAGAACAAAGCTTTAAAAAGACTTCAAAGTTCTGACCAAGAGAAAAAAAATCTAAAATTGGAGAAACATGCGTACACTCTGCCCTTTTATTAGACTCATACAGACTAAGTGCCATCACCACAACTTAGAGCTTGACAGCATTTCTTTCCCAGGCAGCAGGAAAAGTTACACCATCCATGTTGCAGGGCTAATTTAAGTCCTCTGTCAAAAACTACATAAACCAGTCCTGTATATTCTCACTAGGAAGCCCTAATAGTTTTAGACTTATTGGTATTATACATCCCTTAAATCCCAATATTTTAAAGCTGGATTCGACCTTGGCTGGGACTTGGTGTATTTTCCCTCCACTTAACCATAGCTAAAGTTTTGAACTCTGAGGTAAGTGACTCATGAAAATTCATGTTTTTAAGAAACACTTATCAGTTTAAAAATGCATATATATCCTTCCCTACTCCCAAATAGCTTTAGCTCTGTTATTGAAATATGTATTTCCAATCCATCACTGCTTATCAAAAATAATGAGCACTTTCTTTTTTATTAGCTTTTATAAACACTTCTGGGGAAAATTTTATGAGCAGCTAGGACAAGTTCTACTTCTTGCAAAGAAGGCTTTATGCTGGAGTCATATCCAAAATGAGCAAACCACAACACGAACAGATTTTCCAAAAATCACTAGAGCAAACTTCTAAGTTAGAGTTGGAAACATGTAAAGTACAAATTAGGTTGTCATGTAACAGAGTAGCATAAAAGTACAAACTAGGTTGCCATGTAACAGAGTAGCATACTTTTGTGTGATAGATCCATACACCACATTCCATCACAATATGTATCCATCTCCACTGTTTCTGTAGCCTACATATGTTCTGAACAGGTATAAATAATACAGAAATTTGCAAATTAATGTTTTCCAAGTTTGTACATAGGGAAAAACGTCAAAATACTAGTAGTACATGAAGAATAGAACAAATTACAATACAAATTAAGAACAGGAATTATTGCAGACCACAATGAATCTCAGCATTTAGAAAATACTTGTGGTTCATAAAAAGTACATGTTTTCACGCCTTTGCTTCATATCCATGTTAATACATTTTATACTCTGTATTGTATATATATGTCACAAAAAGTGATGAAAATACACACAGAAAGCTGCCAAGAGAGGTTTATCCCGATTAACTGAGAAAGCAGCGTTAATAACTGTAATGCTGCCAATTCGGTTCTGTACCACCGCTTTGAAACAATTTGCTGTTCCATGGAACATGAATTTCTCAGTATTCCACTTAGTTATTTTTAATTGGTGTTTTGTTTTGAAAGGTACCACATGTAGCATATTTAAACTTTTCAGCTAGCTGAAAGCGAAGAATAGTGCAAACACTTGGGCAACAAAATATTTCATTCTTTCATAACTTTGTTACTTAAGTAAAAAACCCAACCACATAATTAAAGCATTTTACTTGAATACTCTTGTTATATTTAGAGGTTAGAGATGTTAATGAAATGCATGCCAACTTCTTGAGCACACAGGGAAGGTAGGGAACAGCTAATCTGTTGAATTACATGATCCAACTTATACCTGTAATGTGCACAAATAATGAGAGAATACTGCCCATAGTTCTAAGTACCATGCCCCCAATTTTATGTACAAGGGCAGTATTATGCCTTTTCACTTGTGACGCATGAAAGTGTCAAACTTCCCATTTAGTTTCCAGTTGTGTCTTTAAATAGACATAATACATCCAGCCAGATTGCCTCTATTTTCCACCACATGGCCAGCACTGCTTGATTTGTCTTCTGGAAATGAGATGATTCATTCTTCAAAGTTGCTCAGCTGGAAGGTTTTCCACATGTTACCCAGTATTGGTAATCTCCATAGGATTTTATTTGTAGGAGGTACAATAAATAAGAAAGAAAATTTGTAGCTGCTTATATTGTGTTATATTATATTATACTATATCACATTATATTCTATTATTATAATATAATATAATATAATATAATATAATATAAATTATTACATACTATATATTATTATATCATTATATATAATATATATAATATAATGCAATATAATATTATATTATAATAATATAATATAATATAATATAATATAATAATATAATATAATATAATATAATATAATATTATATTATATTATATTATATTATATTATATTATATTATATTATATTATTAATTATATTTTGGAATTATTTTCTTCAAGCTGAAGATAGAATCGGAATTCGTTAGAAAATATATTACCAATAACATGATGGGTCTCACAAATGCCAGTCTCTTCTATGTTTTCTGCTTTATTCATTTCCACAGTACAGGTGTCATGGAATCTTGGCCAATAAACCTGTAGCACAAGCTCAGATGTCCCTGTTCAGCTTGTTTACTCTATGAAGTGTTTTTAGCTTATTTAATATAGCTTTGCAGGCTACTGAAAATCTTTGAAGTTATTGCATCTATTCTTTAGGTCCTTAGAATGTTACCATCAAGACATTTTTCTGTTGGTAATCGGCCTAATATGAGAGGATAATTACAATGTTAATTCTTCATTACCCAGGCCAATATAGGCAGAAAACATAGGTAGCAGAGGCAGTGTTTGATATTATGGGGGCTGCTGTAACTGATCATGGGGACTCAGGTCCTTTGGGGTTATCAGGTCCTTCTTGGTACTATTTGTGCTGGGCCAGAGCTTTCTCTGGCAGACACATCCATGTGTATCTGTGGTTTGTTCCTTATCTGTCCAAATACAGAAGGGCTCATTATCCGTAATGGAGCGGAGTATGCTTGTGATGACAACTATGGACTGGCTCAGGGCTGCCTTCTCTACAGGCTAATAAGGTCTATATATACTGACACATATGTGTCTGAATACCTATAAAAAACCTGCTAGTCCAAACTGGCAGGCTAAGAGGAGAAAGTGCTTTCTGGCTGGCCAAGTGGTTAGTTAAGACACGTTCTCTTGGCTACCCCAAACGTGTTTCTTTCTCTTTTTATGTTCAAGTAACCTGGTCAGAAAACTTTGCATTGTGTAACCCTGTTTCAGGGTACTTGATAGAATAAGTTGCTCTCCTTTCTGCGTAAACCCATGGGAACATCAGTAGGTGTTCTCTATCTGCTAGATAAAAGTGTTTTAGAAAGAGTTTTCTTAGCAAACCATAAATACTGTCTCCCTTTTATTATGTTAAATAGCATAACAAATGTCTGGTAAATGGGTTAATATCTTTAGTCAAATATTTTGTTAATTATTTTGCCAAAATGCTCCTGCTATTTGTCTGAAAAGAGGCTCCAGAAAGCAATATTATCATAACAGACAGGAAACATCCAATCTAATATTTGGTAGGGACATTTCACGTAAGAAACCTCCAAACTCTATTTTTCCTTTTGCTAAAATATTAAAGAAAGATGATAAACAGTTCATTATCACCTGCCCTTCTCAGTCTAGAAGTATATTGCATTCTCTCCACAGTTTAATGGCAAATGGATCCTAAAATAAACAGTGCTTTACCTCAAGTGGATGTTACAGGCACATATGGATGGAACATACCGTTCCTCTATGCTTTAGTTTAAGCTTTATAGGAAAGCACTTCAGAAGGAAAATTCACAGCAAAAGTGAAATATATGTTCCAGCTAGAATGCATGTAAACAGTGCCTTTAAAATTTCATCATTCACTTGTCAAATTTTGACATAATATAATGCATTCAAGATTTTATAAGCCAAAAAAGTCAGTGCTATACCAAAAAGGGAGGCCACAACTATACCTTGTAGAGTGTTTTTATATTCATCACTTTTTTCTTTATGTATACAAAAATACATAGGTCCAGTTTAGACCTATTCTAATCCAATGATGTTAGAAAACTATTGAAAAATGTTTATTCCATTTGCATTGACACAAGAAAGAAAGAAATGTTTTTTTGACCACACATATGTGTTTCAGATGCATTTGTTGTACTATCTCGTGTCCAAATGAAGGACTGCTGCATTTTCACCGTTGTGACAAACTTGAGCTTCAATTTTTTACTGAGAAATTTGCTCTGTTTTAGCACAGTCTGGAGCATTTCTTCCTTTCCTCCTGAGCCTAAATGTCCACAATATACAGTTTGCCATATATATATATTTAAAATATATAGATAGATTGATCGACTTGTTTCTCTCAATACGTCAATTTGAATTAATGAGAGGGTCCAGAGAGATCTGGCTAGTCAAGCCAGGCTTCTTTGAGCTCAAAAATGTTGCTAATATCTCTGTGGGAAAACACAATATACCTGTTAATTAAAAAACCCTGAAACATTTGACAAGTCATTGCTGTTATAACTCTGTTCCTTGGCTGTTTCACACCATTGTTGCAAGACCCACATGCAGGCTTCGTAACATTCAGTGATGTTGATCAGGATGATGTCCATTGACATCTCACAAGCAGCTTGCATTTAGAAGTTATTGAATTTTTATGCAGTGATGCACTGGTCTTTCTCCCCCAGATCATATCCCACAAAATTAATCTTCACGTACTGACTATTTCTTTTCTCCTCCATTTTAATTTTTATTGGAATTTTGAATTTTTTGTGTTTCTTGGTATTGATCTTTAAGAGTATTGGTTTTGATTTGAGACTTTGGAAAAGGTTTTTAAAATTGAGTAATGGAGTTGGAATTACTAATGTGTAGTTTGAATAAAATTGTATAGTATTGTATGGGGAAAAGTTTGGAATTTGGTGTTTTAGAATATAGTTATAGGTATGGAATAAAATGGACGTTTTAGGGTAGTGTGGTTTTTTGCTTTTTGGTTTTTCTTTGTTTTTTAGTTTTAAGTAGTAGTTTTTAGTTTTATGTAGTAGTTTTTAGTTAAATAGAAAATATTGTATTGTGAGTTTTAAGTTAGTTATTAGTTTAGAAGTTGGTAGTATTGAAAAAAAAGGTCATCCCTCTTCTAAATACTAAATGCCTGATAGACTTCCATGAAATTTTAAGTCTCATTTTTTTTCTGCTGTGAAACAAAATGAACCTATAATTCACACAGGTTTAAGTATGAACGTTTCTTTACTGATGGAAGACCAAACCTTATTTTTTTTTTATTAACTTTGCTCCAAAGTAATATTTATCTGGTTGCCTGTTCCATAATCCTTTACTGAAAGGTCAGAGATTAAAACCAAGCACGCTCGTCCTGGCCCTCAAAGCAAGCACAGCAGACAACCTCTGTTGTCTTGGTTTCCTGCTACTCAGTGTTTGTCAGACACTGATTACGAATAACATCCTGAGCAGTTATCTCTTTATGGTATGTTTCTAAATCAAATGTCATAACCAATGAGTCACCATGAGTAAGAGAAATAAGATTACTTTTTAAAATAAGTTCACAGTAATCCTTTTCTTAAATGTCACAGCCAACAACTCATTATTTTGCGTGACATGCAACTTTGAAGTAAAACCCATTTGTGAATGTACAGTGACGTGGTATTTCCATGATGAAGAAAGGAGTGGATTGCTTTTTCCATAGACCTTTATTCTGTACATTGTGGAGCTCAGAACTCTTTGCCGTGCAGACCTAAATTCATGAGTATCAGTATAAATACGCTACCATTTCTTTCACAGATTTCTCTTATATTTTTACTTTCACAACACTTGGGAGGTGGAGAGGAAATAAGTCAGACCATTGAAAATTTGAAACTTTAAAATAAAATAAGGAGTAAAGAATTTTCCAGTGGGTGGGGTAGTAAAAATGAAAGGCAATTCCCCCAAGAGTCACAAACATGGAAGATTATACCAGAGGAAACAGCCAAGATTGGATAAGCTGGTTGAACAGAGAGAAACAATACCAGAGACACAGGCTAAGCAGTTCCACAAAGGAGAATGTAAAGGGAATTTTGAATTGGTGATAAAGTTATCTAAGTTTCTTTAATTGACTGATGTTACGATGAATGTAAAACGAACAAAACCCCAATAGATCGGCACCCCTAATATTTAAATAAGGGTTTTGAGGGAAAGCTCAAAGACATAGAGATTCACCTAGAGTGGTACAGTTTGGGCAAAATCTGCATCTGTTTCCAGAAATGGTGGAATCACTATAGAGACTAAAAACGCTCTGTGCACATGAACATCCTGCAGACTTATTACTCCATTTAGACAATTTGTTGTGCGCAACAATTTGTATTGTTGCTGTGTCTGCCACAGTTTTGCAGACCTCAGTGATGCATGCTGGCATCCAAGCCCAGGTCCAACTGCAAGCTCAGAGGTGCTGTTAACTCCCACGTTTCATACTCAGGGTGAGCAAAGGATTCATCCAGCACCAGGAGAGCTCTGGGCACAGCTGTGCTCCCTGGTAGGATCCTGCTCTGCTCCAACACTGAGGGCCCCTGCCTGGAAAGTCTTACACAACTTGTGAACCTTATGTTCCTTATCTTGGAAAAAAGCATATTTAAAACTTAAAAGGGATTAGAAATCCTTCTCTGCAATTTTCACCACAGCAGTATGCTGTAGGGGCAAGCAGTTTTTTGCATTTGTGAAATGGATGTAGGTCTGGAACTGGGAAAGTCCTTCGGTCTAATCCCACCTATAGACAAGTTTTATCATAGTTTTTGCTTAGATAGCTCTCTGAAAAAGATTACTTGAAATGGATAAACATTCTTTCCATTTTTCAGACAGTCTCAGGAAGTTTTCTGTGAAAATCTAAACTGTCAAGATGAAATATCTCCAGGAAATGCAAATCTTCTGACCAACTTTAGGCTTCTTTCACCACGACAAAGTGATCCCATAGTGGGCTTTAAGGTTTTTTTGTTTGTTTGTTTTCACTTTTTTTGCTTTTTGCTGTTTCTTTTTTTAGTGTTTTTAAATCCTCGGGATGTAAAGTTCTTGAACAATTTAGCAATCCTTGAAGATATGCATGTCTAAAAATTTTACTTTAGAAGTGACAGATTCAGTGGACAATCTATGAAGGATCATGGAGTCCAGCTCCCGGGCTATGGAGAGACACACCAAGAATCACACTATGATTAGGGGCAAGCAGTTCCAGAAACAGTTCCCTGTCATGTTTGGAAATAATGCTTTTCACATTATTTATGAAACTGAACTACTTTCCACTTTCAGTTCAGTTTTAAAACCCTTGTCACACCACTTGTTCCCTTTCAGTCATGCCCAAAGACCATTGAATGTAGGAAGTGCTCTACTGCGTTAGGCTACTGGTGCACCCAGCATTGTATTCTGCCTCAAAAATGGCATTAGGGGGTATTTAAGAAGAGGTTGCAAGGCTGACTACTTCATGCAAGTCTTTTAACTTATGCTTCTCCAACATTCATGAGTGATGTATTTGGGATATTAGGAGCATCCTTCCCAGTCATTTTGGAATCCATTCAGACATCTGTTTTCTTCTAATAAATATATTGAACATCTTCTACTGCCTTCCTCCACCACACCTTTGGAAAATAAGCTACAAAATTTCCTGACCTGCTGAGAAAATAATGACTTTTTTTGCCTGTTTTAAGCCAACTTTATACCAGTTTCATGGAAGTTGCTGATTCTTATCCAGAATGACCAGCTGAATAACAGCTCTCTGCTTAGCTCACAATACATAAATGACTTGGTGAATCCAAATCATATTCCCCTTCAGGCTATTTTCCTATAAACTGTAGAGTGCTAGCTATTGATAGTCTTGCCTCCAAGGGTCTCATCTTCTTAGACTTTCTTTTGTTTCCCTTCTCCCTAGTACCTTTAATTACAATGCACTTTTTCTCAAGTTATAAATATCATAAACAAACACAGAACTGGCACTAACGGATTCTTTCTTATGACTTTGTGAAAGGTTGGGTTTGAGCTGCAGATATCAGTGACTGCAGAAGACCTGCTCTTTCCCCATCTGGCACTCTGCAGTGGGACAGCAGGTTGGTGCACAGCAAATGCGAATCCTCAGCACCTCACACAAAAAAGCTTCTCCAGAACAATTATGAAGTTTCCATGAGAAATTTTTTCTCCCTATTTTCAAGAAAGTAATTTGACTAATCCTCTTTCTCTTTGTACATTTAAAGAACATACAGAAACTCAATCAGATAATTAAGTTTCGCTAAAAGTATTTTAAGGCAGTAAAACAACTCTGTAACTTGTGTGCTTTATCTTTGTGTGACTTATTGTGTGACACTGAGCAACAGTGGACATTGAGACCCCAACCATTCCTCAGAGTCACATCTCTACATTCACACAGAGATTCAGACTGTTAAACTGTCCTTTCAAAAGGAACTTTTTGTAGATGTGAGTTCAAGTCAACCCAGTCCCAGACAGGATCTTGTAATCCAGTATTAAGAGATGTTCAAGTGGCAAGAAATTTGAGAGAAATTATTCATATCCAACACATTTCACCTTTTCTCAAATCTGGGATTTCTATATGTCCCCAGTGTGTACCCCCTCAAAGTAGCAAGGGTTCAATTTTTCTTTTAATATGTATTATCCCTTTTAATCAAGAACTAATGCTCATCTATTCCCTCTACTGAAAGACTATTCAAGCTCTTCTGTTGCCCCAGACTTATGCCTGATCTAAGCATCTCTCAGCTTCCTTTCTCAGTCTGAAACCTCTAAACTGCGTTTTACAAAGAGGAAGAAAATATTATCTTATGCTGATTAAGCCACAACAAAGTCCTACTGGAGATAAGATTGTTGCAGACTCAATCATGTCAACTAGTCAAGAAAAAAGCAAAGATTTTATTATCTAAATCTAGTAACATGAAAGTAAATGCAGTTTGTTAAGGTGTCTTTATTAAGGCGGGCTTTCCGAGGAAAACAAAGTTTTAACTTGCTCATTAAAGAGATCTGTTGAAAAAGTCAGTAGAATAAATGTCAGCTGATTCTGTTACTTAGGATGTTAAAATGTCTTTTGCTCATGATTCTGCACTCTAGAAAAATTAATTTTGTAAGAAAAAACTTGAATTTTGCATGTCCCTCTTTTATTAATGTAAGAACTAGGAATGCAGTTTCCACAAGCAATGAAGACTTATTTAAACTTGTGTGAAATTTAGGTGTTTTTTTTAAAAAAAATTAATTTTTTAAAATTTCCATACTCTTTTGTTTTAACAGTAGAAGTCTTCCCATGTACTGTAATAACCAGGAAACAGATCTCAAGATATTTGTAAATCAGTAAAGCCAATGTTAAAATATTATTTCAATAAGAATTTTCTTATTGATTAAAAGAGAACTATTTTACTACATTATACTTGAGGTGAAAGAATTCACATCAGTCCCTGGTGACTTATGAATGACTCGATTTCCCTGCTCTGCTCTGCCTGAATCCTGCCCTGTCTAATGTGGTGGGAGAAGCCTGGAAGCTCAGCTGCCTGTCACTGAGCATGGCCACAGCCTGTCTCTGGGGGCTTTTCCTGCCCTCTACTAGCCAGTGGACTGCTAAAGTTGAAGATGCCAGATCCACCTGTACTTCACATTAGAGCAGCTGTTAGGGAAAGTGGAAAAAAAAGGGGCTTAATTTATGTTTACAAATGCACCAAAGCAAAATGTGAGGAGGTCAGGATGTTATGAAATTAAATTTCCCTATAGAACATGACAATGAAAAGGTAGCTGTTCTGGATGAAAATATTTATTTACTTGGTGCACCCAGACAATGTGAATCCTCTTTCCACTCCCTAGCCAATTGGCTGACATAAGTAGTGCTTAGAATAGCTCTCAGGGAACATTAGAAAACAGGGTCTTTCTTTTATGTTATTTATTATCTATGTTGGCTGATCTTCAATATTTTCATCATCTTCATAGTGATTGTGTTTCCTTCCAGTGTCTCTCAACATCCTTGGGGAGTCTTAAACATTTATGTCTGCACTCAACAGTAGAAATTGAAGATTTTGTACGTGACTTCAAGCTAAATCCTTGGGTAATGAATTATTAGGGAAATCATGACATTCTGGCAGGTCTACCAGTTTTATTTGCAAGGAGAACTATGGAAAAATTTTACTTGCTGCAGTCAAGAGGCAGATGTGTACAATAACAAAATAAAGTGTAAGGCAAGTATTTAACAAATCATATAATTGTTTGCACTTCTGGCTTCTGTAGGTTGCAATTGGCCTATCAGCATTTGGACCCTTGAATTAAAGGGAGACTGGTAGTCTTATCTCAAAGATACCACACTTGTTTTGCCTCTAGCATTCTAAAATTTCAAAAGAGAAATGATAAGGGTAAACCAGATTTATCAGAGAAACGTGATTTTTAGTACGTAGGTACTCAACACTTTTTCGAGACTATCAGACTGTTTTGAGGGTAAGGATTTGGGTTATCCATTAGTCATGTTTCTAAAAATATTTGGCATCACCTATTATCTCACCCATGAGCAACTCTGAGGAGGCAAATCAGCCTTTATGTTGTTTTTGTTTTTGGTTTTTTTTCCCCCCCAGAAATGGCTTTAAGAATAGGTAGTTAACTTGGAGCTGTTACCAGCCTATTCAGAAATATAATATGGGATTTGTCACCAGTGAAATACAATTGTTACTCAACTATGATATATTTTTCACCATATTTATTCATTTATGAAACACACTTTAATCATTACAGTTGAACCCCAACTTGTAATTTCTTGTGTTACGTGACTGAATTTGGTGTTCCATTGAAATACTAAGTGACCAAAAAATTGTCATTGTCTTTCAAACCTTTTACAACCAACCCAATATTGTTACTAATTCCCTTAGATCATCTAATGACACTAGTTACTGCAAACAAAGAGTTTGAAAATACAGTCTATTTTTATCTGATGAGTGTCTGAAAGTTCCATAGTAATGATCAAATTAATTAAAAGGATTTAATTCTATTGCAAATTAATCTCAAAAAACTGAAAAATAAGTATTTGTGCATTGGCCACCCTCTACAGCCTAGTGAGAGTTCTACTGACAGATTGCTCTGATCTCAGATGAGTCCAGGACAGTCTGAAAGCTGTGGGGTCACAGCTATCTACCTTATTTTTTTCTACCATTGTGAGTCATAAATGCCTTCAATCATTTTAGCCCTGATGCAGTGTTAGGTTCAGGTGGAATCATTCTATCCACTTCAGTGGGATCATATTATGATTTGGAAGTTAAAGAAAAAAGTTCCCTGTTTCCTTTGACAAATCATAATATAAGTAAAAAAATAATTCTGGTGTTCTATGAAACAGGAAATACAGGAGATTGATTTATTTTTTCTATTTTTTTTGCAAACATTTCTGTCACAGAAAAGGTATATTTTTTCCCTATAATCTATTTGCAACTTAGCAAGGATGTTGTGGTCCAGACTTCTCAGGAGTCTAAATACCATTTTAAAAGGATCCCAAGCATTTCAGGAGTACAAAAGTAATGAGAAGTTGAACAAATACTTCTAAATCTCTTCAAAAACTCATTAATGCTTATATGGATTTAATGTTGCAAAAAACCAATACTATGCATTAAAAAAATACTGTGCATGGATGTGATTATTGTACAGGGGGAAAATGTAACATTTCAGGGTCAGATATATGTAAAATCTTGTAAATCTAAATATGCTACTGTTTATGAATGAAAGAAAATGGTTTCAAGCAGTCTAATTTTCAGGTAGGCTAGATTTTCAGGTAATCAGTTTGTGTCTTTCATAGAAAGCACTTTCTCAGGGTCCTCCAAAGTACCTCCTACTTTTCTCCTTTAACACCTTTGCATTATGAAGTTTATTTAAAAGCCATAGAATGTAGAATGACCATTCAATGAATATTTTTATTACCTTGTCTTTAGCAGAAATTCCTCAAAATTTATTTTCTCAGATTTTGAACTATTTTTCTCTCTACCACTTCTTCATCTTCATTTTTCAGATTATCTTCCAAAAGCTTTCAGTTCATATTTTTGACTGCTTGGGAAAGACAGTGCTTTGAAGATTTTATATTTGTTTTATTGTTATCTCATTTTGATTTCTAATATGACCTCTGATTCATGGCCATGGTTTAGAGGGATTATGAAGCAATTTCTTCTCTCTTTTACCAGTCAACAAAATATAATTTGTTGGGAGGTGAGCGTCCTCCACCATCAACTCTTGAGAATATTTCTGAGGAGTCCATTGGTAATTTTGCAGTCCTAATTATTCTACTTACATAGCTCATCTTTGTCATTAAGTATTGCATACATACTTACTTGTAATTTTATGCCATATCCAGAAAATAATTTAAAAATGGCTGTCTCAAAATAGTATTTAAAGAAGAAAAATATCTCATATAAACTGCTATCTCTCTTGTCTATTCCAGCTTTACAGGGTCCACACTGTAGAGGCAAGGTTCTAGTTTTATACAGACTTATCTTGCTACAGATACAACACAAATCAGAACAATAAACTCTTTGTGCTTTATGATAAGATAAAGACCTTTTCCTGAGGTTTTGTTTTGAGGTAAAAAAATTTTGTGGTACTGATAACTCAGGGTGAGCCATTTTGTTGTTTTCCTTCATCTGAACCCAGTTGTAGTGAACTATTTAGACTTACTCGAGAACCGAGTTAAATCTCAGCTTCCTTGAAATAAGAAACTTCTGCTCACACTTGTATCAGTTTCACCAACCAAATGTAGGGAAGCAGGAGTTTTCCTGCTTTTAGCCTATGAACCACCTTTTTACAAGCCAATTGCCATTTGACATGGAGAATAGAGAGAAAGTTGGTAACATTATTTTCAGACCTGTTAATCTTGGGTGCTTACTGTGATCTACACTGGTTCTGTGCTCAGCTCAGAAAACCAAGAGCACAATGTTACTGTACCCTTTCCTTTCTGCATAAAATACATTTCTTCTCCTTTCATGTCCATTAGCCCAGCCTGGAAAGAGAAAACATTTTTCTGCATGTGGAAGTGCTTCCCTGTGTAGGCATGTTTGGGTACTGCTATCAAATACCAATGCACAAAGTCTGGAAACACTAACTTTGTGATGGTTAGAAGTAATTTACATAAAGAAATACTGCTGTAGACACTTAACTTTCAAAACAAAAACAAAACCTCAGGGAAAGTTTCGTGGTTTTTTAAAAACTGAAGAACCTAAATATATATGATACACATTTTTCTGGTTTATTTTGCCATTCAGCTGTAATATTGTATGAGACTATATATGTTTCTGTACTATGACATATTAGAAAAAAATTCTAACTTGTTATTTTCTATGCAGAATGAAAGCTGCTCAAACAGGATTTGCTCTGATTTCTCTCCAATTAAAATAGAATGCGAATAGCTGAAAGTTCTTAAACTATGTAAACAACAACAGTAAGGGTACTATTAAAAATATCTGGCTGCAATTTTAGCTTTTACAACCCTGTTTTTAATTTTCCCTTAATGCCACTGGCAAAAATGAAAGTTTTAGTCTTTATAGGGACAAATGGACAAGAATGTAATAAGGATATGAAAAAATATGTCTTTACATATTTTGACTTATATTTTAGCTCAATTTCCTACTTCAAGACAACTGCTGCCTAGTAATTCAGCATTTCCGTCCTTGTTTTAGTTATTTCATGTAACTTTCTTACTTTAAAACCTAACAGGGAATGAAGCTTGTTTACATTGCATAACAGCGAAAATATCCTCACGATGCTCTCCAGATCTCCCTTGGAGAAAGTGGTAAACCCATGCTGCCCCTGCTGACAGCACCCAGGACAGTGAAATCTGTGTCCTGTCTTTAGGAAGCCAGCGACACATAATGATTATTTGCCATCTTTTCAGTTCCAACCACCATACTTACTATTGTCTGAAAAAGATGATCAAAATTTTCACTTTATAAACCTTCAGTTTCTCAACTAACCTGGGTAAGAAAGACATTTTGTGAATGGAGTATTAGAAGGTGAGCAGGCATGACTTACCATAAATAAGTTTGTTCTATCAATACTCAAATTTATACGAGGGGTTTTCCTGGTGTTTAGAACTTACTGTAGAGTGGAAAAAATTCTTTCTCAATTTTGAGCTTTCACACTCCTTTATTCTTCTGTAAAACAAAATTTCCCTAGTCCTAAATGATTGCAGTTTTGTTAGAAGTAGTGTTAACTCTCTGCAGTCTCAAATGTGCAAAAATGAAAGCTGATCACGTCAGTTTTGAGGAAGAAGGAAAGATAAGATTGCTAGAAGGACAAAATAATTTACAAGCAGTTTTGCTCTGACCTTTTATAGAGGCAAAAACATTACAAATTATGAGATAGCAATAGGTTCTCTTACTTTGAATGCCTTACAGTAATTTCTGTAACTAAAGGAACAAGGAACTTAAAATTTTTTAAATTTATTTTGCACTTAGAGATTTAGACCATAGAGACATGCAGCATAATTTATCTGCTTACTAACAACAACATTGTTATTAAGAAATTTTTATCTTTGAACTTTTATATTTTTTTCTGTCTAGAATAATAGCGTGAGTGACTTAAAATTTGTCTAACAGAAAAGAATAAACTTCCCTATCATGGTAGAAGATACAATTTCCAGCATCAACTTGTGTGCCTGAATTCTTCTGGGAAAAGATAATATTTGTTGCTGAAGCAATTTGTTAAATATAATAGGCAAAATTTTATGTTTTGAGGAGATCTGATTGGTAACAAAGAGACCCAGGTTCTACAAAAGAGGAAATTCAGATCTTAACTGCTAAATATTTCAAGGATGTATTTCAATATTTTCAGTCACCTGCTGGGTACCAAAAGGAGAGATAAAATAGTTTGTGGAAAAAGTCTCTTCAGTCCTTTTATATTACGTTTAAGTTATGTGTGTTGTGTACCACGAAGGAAATCTTCAGAATTCAAATACATGTGAATATGGTTTCTACCATTATTTTTCATTTATAGTTTTTTAAAATTTTTCTTTGGTTAATGATATTTTGAGCAATAATATGCAGTTTTTAAAAGTCTTTTTCCATAAGAATCAATGAAAAAGTTTTCAAGTTCAGTTAGACAAGAGTAATAAAAGTTTAAAAAAGGTGTCATTTCTGATATTTTGTACTCTCTCTTTTGGATGTACATAGTATAGTTGAACATTTCGCTATTATGCTGACAATGCTCAAAGAAAGTTCAGACATTTTTTCTATAGACAAGTTTAGATAGATAATATTCAGTTTAGGCAATCTCTGGCAATAGAATAGGACATGAATTCTTAAAAACCTTCAAAGAAGTTCGTTTCACACCACCCAGACTGATGAGCTAACCAGTCAGTTCAGTAATGCGTGGAACTTGAGTGGCACATGATCATAAATGAAAACATTCAGTGCTTGAAGAGATTTTAACTGATGATTGGTAAGGTTAAAATCAAGGTTTCTTTTAGTCTTCCAGGTTATCTTGTCTTGAAAACAAATTCCTTGCAGCAGAGCTGCAAACTTTTCATTTTCATCCACATAACTCTGAAAATGTGGGTCAAACTACTAATGCCATGTTACATCCTTCTTTCCACGTTCTGGACTGTAATCCCACTCACTGGCCATGTGCACCGATTTTGTAAATTCAGTATTATGTTTGAATCCCAGTGAGATTGTTCAACTTATGCAAACATAAATCTTTCTAAGACTGGGGCCTAAGACTGTGTAGTCCCAGGGCAGAAAAGGTTTTTAGCTTTTCTTCTAAAGGGCCAAGCTCACTGTCAGACATAACAAATAAATAATACAGTGGAAATATCATTATCTGAATTGCAAGCCTATTTTTACAAAAGTATCATGTTCCCTAGTGGTTGAAACATTATTCCAGGCTAGTCCAATCTTGAGTTCGTATTTCAACATTACATGTCATAGCATAGCCAAATACTATGTAATTCATCCAGGAATCAGGAATCCACGAATCCCTATTTACCACTGAAACCAGCATAGCTTTTCTTTTTCAAGTAAACAATGAAGATTATATAATATTCTTCCCATTAACATAATGAATATAGCATTGAAACAGAAAAGCTCTACTTGATGTCAAATACCTCCTTCCATTTTCACAAGGGCTATGATAAGCTCTGACCTAATGACATTGATAATTCCTCCTCCACTGTATCCAGTTGCTCATGGTACCTGAAGTTGATTACCATGCATGTTCCTACGCTTACACACACAGGTTACCTCTACAGTGACATTTGAGATTAGCCCAACAGTGACACCCTTTCCAGGCAAGTAAGAACTGAAAAATCCTATTGATTTCAGAGTCTCTTCCAAGTGTTTCTCTTCCTGGACTGTAAGGAATTTTGTCAGGGGATTGAAAGAGTGTCGTGTTGTTGAAGAATGCTATTCCTCCCCTGTAAGACAGGACCTGCTGCACCACTGTCACCAACAGGTTTTTGTCAAACTTATTCTGAGAAAACTCAAATAGTGGAGACTTCTCCACCTCTATGGAATATGCTTCATAGTCTTTACCACCAGACAGTCTTCTTTTATATCTAACCAAACTCTTTCCTTTGTTTTTAAATTTTAGTAAATATATTCTGTTTTCACACTCTATTTTTTCCCTTTTCCAGTCATGCCAAACCTTTGAAATTTTTTACCCAAGAACAAGGCTTCAGCAGCTAAAAATAAAACAGTCAAATGTTAGGTGATTCAGTTCTCTGGAATCTTAAAACTGCATATGAAAAATGTTTTATCTCTCATTCTTTGGTATACTTTGTTGGACAGAACTGAAAATATGGATATGAGAGTTCAACCTGTGTAATTTGCTTATCACAATAACCACTGATGCTCCCTTTTTGTACTTAATTTCTAAACACCTTATTTCCTAATCTAAATGTTACCTCAAATTTTTCCTATACAAAATTATTCCACATTATATTAACTTTTTTATTCCACTTTATTGACAGGTGTCAGCTGGTCCTTCCTCTCAAGTACGCTGTTGATGTTACTGCTCCCCATCTACCTGACAATGGATTCCTTGTTACCAGTCATTTAGTCAAGGAGAAAGGGAACATGGAAAGGAAATGGTTTTGTGCTTTGTGTCTGGAACCACAACCATAATCACATCAGTGATATGATCTCAAAACCAGAAATAAAACCCCACCCCTACCATTCCTAATTCTGTCAACCCATTCCTCATTCTGGGAAGTGTTATCCAGAGATGCCCCATGCATTTTTTCTTTCCCGGTCCCGAGAGCAATTCTCCAGACACGTCCGTAGATCACCCTTCTCTGCTCTCCATCACAGAACCGAGAGCTGTCACACACCTTCTGATTTTTCAGCTGGAAGTCACCATCCTGTCCAGTTGAGGTGGAGGCCTGAGTTGCCATGAAAGAAAATACTCATTCAACATTTGGGTGATTTGGATGTTTCTCAGGTACATACTGTGATTCACTCCCTCTTTCATGACTGGTCTGCTCCAGCCTATGTTTCTGTCCTGGTTACATTTCTGATGCAAGTACTCCTGTCAGTCCTTATCCACTTCCTTCCATCGCACACTTCTCTCTCTTCACTTTCCATGATGTTTATTCTAGTTAATTCTGTTTAATTACTCCTTCTGGGTCCTTGTTGCTGTTGATTTTTACTTTGTTTCCTCATGGTTCAGGCAATGAAATAGTGGTCAGACCCAAATGGTAGCGCAGAATGTGTTGTATTCACCACTTGGATGGAAGTGACTGCTCAGTGAGCAGAACATTGGTGAACTGAGTCCACCAGCCCTTTCTGCTTTCAGATACGTTCTGCTTCCTTCTTGTAGAAGTTACCTCCCATTCCTTGTAAACTGGTGAAATACATGAACTTTTAAACATGCTTATTAATGAAAACATGATTATTGTCAAAACAGTAAAACAGATGCAAAATTCAGCTCTGTGAAACATGCAACAAAACCCAAAGAAGTACAAAGCATACTGAAGTCTTCAGAGCAGTGACTTGCTTAGTCGATAGGCAGAGGCAGCATTCCCTAAGACAGCTCTGGTATTAGCAGTTTGAAAGTCTCTGCACCCTTTGAACCAGTTTGGGAGGAGAAGTTTTACCAACTCTTGTTTAATGTTAGTGTTTGCTGTGAATATGCAATCAACAACAAAAACATCTAGTTTAAGGATCTAGTGAAACCTAGCAAGCAGAAGGTCTCTTAGCAACAAAACCCCATAACTAATGTGAAGCAGCTGTGGTAATTTTAGAAAATGGTTCAAACTGTTGAAAAGCCATTAGGAAGCTGATATATAGAGAATAAAAGGAACTATTCAACTTTAGAAAGATTTCCCAATATAGAGTGTTATTTTATAACCAAATCTTAGTCATCCGAAGTTTACACACCACAAAATTCTATTTATGACCACGTGGCAGGACTTTCTACAAGTAGCTGAAATTCCATCACATATCTGAAATTCCTCCTCAAAAAAGAAATGGCCAATAGCTAAGCACATATTCTCTAGTGGTAAAGTTGCTATTGCTATATTTTAGTGAGACCAATGCCACTCATGGTTTGATTTATTATATGTGCTTGGAATGGGATCCTAAATAATTGGAATCAATTTCTCTAATCCTGTAACTTTCAGTCTCTACTGGAAATAATGAAAGCCACTTGCTTTTGGTAAGGCTTTGCATATGGCTGATTGTCAGACATTAGCTAACAAGCTTTTTAGCTTATTTGACTGCTTCTTTAATTGGAAATATCCAGTAGCTTGACGAATGACATATTTAAAAAACTGTAACTGAAGCAAAAAATTAGAGGTGTCAGGAATAACAGATTTTATTGGTTTACTCTTCAGACTGCTACTGATTGATGAAATAATAATGATATTTTATTGCTTATATTTATTATTATACTGTGGTCTCAAAGTAGCCTAAAACTTCAGGCAGGGAAAAACTGTTCTCAGTATGTCAGCTGGTTCCTACTGGATTCAAGTAGTCTTAAATACTAGTTTGAATGAAGGCCAAAGGTTATAAAGGTAAAGAGTATTAATTAGGCAATCTTCATTAGAATGAATTATAAAAGTGGAGTTGGATGGCCTTTCAGATATTCAACACTTCTAGGTAAAGATGGAGGCAGCTGCATAATTCATCTGTGAATTCAAAGTGAAAAACTGCTGTGTGCAGCTTGGGCACATCAGGCTTATGGTTTTTGAGTCCACCCTTGCCTTTGGGTCTGACTGCACAACAGGACACCAGTGCTCAGTCCCACTCACTTGTGTTGCACAGCTCAGTTCCCATCTGCTTACACTGAAAATAATTTTACTTGGAGATTTGATCACAGCTAAACCTACTCAAAGGATTGTGGGCAACCAGTATTTGTCAAACCTTTTCTTCTTCCTAGCAGATTGATGATTTTTGTAAAAGTTGCCTTAATGGAAGAGGTAGGACATACGCTAGTATGCTATGGTATTAAATGATAGTTATTACGAAATCACATATCAAATCAGTTTTATCAAAATTAGGATTTGAGGGAAACCATTGAAAAAAGAGGAGTAACATTTAGTACAATCAGGTGATAAAAAGGGCATAAACAGACTTTTCAGCTCTGATATCTACCCAGCCAGGCGCCTAAAGATTAGGATTATTAAAAAAAAAATTGAAAAAATAAACAGGTTTCACAAATATGTGAAATCTTGCAAACTCAGTAAGTTGTTTTTAGTATTCTCCAGTAAACAACAGGGAAAACTCCACATTTTCAGTATCATGTTCATGTCTACCTTTTAAGATTTTCTGTTTTATGGTCACTGATGCTAAATTGAGGATGGACTGCTGCAAAACAAATGATAAAACACAGAAGAGACCTTGCAAAGATTTCAAAATCCCGTGGTTTAAGCCATTTCTAATTAGACTGATTCATACAGTCTCTTTTTTCTATTATATGATAACAAGTTTTGTAATGTTAAAACAAAAAAATCAAGATTACCAGAGAAATAAACTAAATCTACTAAAAGTTATGGGATATGGGATTATAAGGAAACTTTGTATTTAGTGGCTTTGAGTCAAAGTTGGAAGGAAATTGATAGCACTGGCAAAGCTTCACTTTTGGTTCTAAGCCAGTTTAGAAACCAAAAGAAGTCAAGCAAAGTAAAAAGAAATTATTTGTCCAGGAATGTGCATAAAACTCTAGCTATCAGGATTCACAAACCTGATATAAGAGACATCTTCAACTCTATTAAGTTAATGACTTAAAAAAAAATAGAACACTTTATAACCTGCATATTGTAAAATCTGCAGCAAACAATGATCATGCTTAAATTACTCTTAAGAAAGTTAATTTATTGTGCAGTCAACGAATTTTGGACGAAATTTTCTGCAAATGTAAATTGCATAATTGAATAAACAAAATACAGGAAGTGTTACCTGTACTACCTGTAGTAATGTGATGACTGCAGGGAAGAGATATCATTTGTGTTCAGCTACTCTTTGTTTAAAAGATAATTCCAATTTCCAAATTTACCGTGAAGAAGAACTTGGTGATGGTTCTTAAACTCAATCAATACTCAGTGTTGTTATCTGAAGTAGTTGATAAGGCTTTATTCAAAGTACAATCAGTTGGTTTATTTTTAGTGACCTTCTATATCTAGCAGTGGTTCATGTAAAAATATATTTGTTTGCGTTGTTAAAAATACATATGTATTTGTTTAGATTGCTAACAATGTGCAAAAGCTACGGCTCACTATCAAATAATGGTGCAGTCATTTTTACAACAAAGCTAGACAGGCAAAAGCATTCTACACTTTCATTTAGAAACTTCCTGAACATTTACCCTCCTTTACCACTGTCTTTCCTAAGCTGTATCTCTTGCCACCTAATTTCCATTTCTGTCACACAGCTACTACTTTCCTTACAATAATTTAATCTATTTTTTTCTGCCTGTTTCTTTGAAATCTTCTTCCATTATACCTTCCCTTGCTCTTTCTCCGTCAGTGCCATACAGATGGAATTCCCAGTCTAAAAAAGAGCAGACTACCTTGGATTTTGCTTGTGTCTTGTACTTGTGTCAGTCTTATTTTATATTGATCTTAGTATTCCATCTTTTCTCTTACCAATATAAATAATTATCATGAAGCAATGAAAACTACTGCATGTGTTAAGGCCAAGTGTGTTAAGCATTCCCATTTTTTGAAAACCCAGGCTCTTTGGAACATATTCAGCAAAACACTTAGAGTTCTCAAGAAGACAATCTGCAAGTGCCTTGAAGCCCACTTCTGTGGTATACAATACTAAATCTTAGCAACCATACTTAAACTGATATCCTTTCACTGACAGGAAACCATCACAGGATGAAACTGTCATACTTGGCCGCTAATTAACTAACTTTTGGAGTAGTGTAATTTGAGAGTAATAATAGAATAAGAGGTCTCTTTCACTACTCCTGAGTGATGTATTGACTTGAAATTGTGCCACTGGCCTAACTGCATGCTTTGGAAATGTATTCAGAAAAGCCTTGTTGAGAACTAATACTGTGTTTGCAACATACTAATGAATTATTTATTAATAGCAAAGCTACAACATGCTCAGCTGAGAAACCAGAGTCCACATTCATGCATGAATTCAAACTTCATAGGGGTTTTACCCCTAACATTTGTAAGTGATCTTATTCTCCATGATATGTTTCTGCTCTATGTAGTATTTCATATAACAGATATTCTGTCTTTAGAAGTCTGATTTAAGAATCCAGCCTCTCTTGTACTCAGTGGACAAAGTTATTCTCATTCCATATTTATTTAACTGTGGATCAATAAATAAGGATTCTGCTTTGAATGACTATCTGGAAAAATACCACGTCCATCTGTTGATAAAATGGAGGCTTATTAGCCATTTCTAGTTATTAGCATGAATATCAACCTTACCCTTTACTTGGGTGTTATTTGTCATGTATGTCATATAAAATAATCAGAAGATTTAAATGATATTTACTTTTCAATAATGGACCTGCAAGACCCTACTACAAGCCTCTAGGGACGGGGAGGCTGGGTGTTTGTTCCTAATACCAACGAGGGAATATGTGGATGAAGGATGGACTAAACCTCCTTAATGCCATCTTAACATTCAAGCTGATTTCTCAATTTTGACTGCTCAGAGTGAAATTTTCAAGATGGCTTTTCCTTAACTAAAATTGCAAAATACATCATGACTAAGAATACTTTAAAGAATTTATCCAACTGACTTTAACTCTGTTTTAATATGCTACTGATATGTCTTAATTTGTGAATGAAGAAAATCATGAGATCTATAAATCAAATGGGAGAGAGGATAAGCAGTCCAAACTGACAATTTGATTAATATGAATTAGTACAAGTCTAGTTTAGTACTTCATTAGTTCATGTCAGCAATGATAAAAAATATTAATGATGATGCTGGAACACTGAATTTTTAAAGTTCTAACTAAAGTATTGTGCTTGCTACAAAATAACCTTATTGACCCTCAAATCTCAGCTGTAGTAGATGTTCAGTTGGGTTGGAGATCGAGAAGTCAACTAATTTTTTTAGAAACCTTCATGATATTATAATTCTTAGTTTTTAATGAAAAAAAAAAACCAGTTTTGTTAAGCTGGCACCAAGTAGATATGTTAGAATCCTGTTTCTGGGTCTTTGAAAGAGAATGAACTGCCTCAGTGAGTAATGTGGGAGTTACAAAAGGACTGTTCAGCATGTGAAAGTCTCGGTCCCGAGTTCATAGTTCTTATCAAGAGAAAATTTTTATCCTGATAGAACCACATTTAGGGAGAAACATAAGGAGCAATCAATCAAATAATTTCATTTTAGGTTATGAAGTGGTCTATGTGTCAAGATTAATACTCTAAAATGGATCTGTTGGCACAGTGGCAACAATTACAGAATAGTGTGTAGGAGGTAAGAAGCTTCTTTATTGGTTTCACATAATAAAATACATAGGGTGACAGTTTGAGGATACAAGATAATTTGTAAAATGTTCAACTCTATACTGCTAGTCCAGTAGGATGATAAGAGTGTAGAAGACAATTGCAAACTTTGTACATGAGAGAAATACATGTGAGGTTTCTCTGGCAGGAGCTGGATTTCCGTGTTGACAGTGCCAGTATCCATCTTTTCACTATGACTATCTGGGTATGAATATCAGAGAGAGCTTGAAATGTAGTCATGTTTTCATTTGGTCAGAGACAGCTCGAGGATCGAATGAGATGAAAAAGACAAGTGATTCATAAAAACTGCATTGGAAAGAAGCCATAGTCTTTGGGGGAAGAGAGTTCCCCATGTCATGGAATTGCTATAATTTCTTAATTTCCATCTATTAGAACCCTTGTGAGGTCACCTTGCCAATCTCTGCACAGTCCCACCACTGCCACTGGTACTCTACAAAGTGCATGAGTGTGTACATGTATGCTTGTACCTTTAAATTTGTGTAATATGGCAGCTGAATCAACATATTTGCACGTTTATCTCCAAGCTCTTGTGTCATTGCTCTTTAGTAAATGTTAAAATGTTGTGAATAAAGCGAATGTGAACAAGAGTGTAAATGAAGATCTAATGTTGTTGGTATCAAAGACAGAATCCCCTGATTTCAGTAGGCCAATACATAATTCTGATATGATTATAAAGTAATAACCCCATGTTCATGGAGAGGATTTCAGCTCAAAGTCTGAAGAGCAAAACCTTAGAGTTTATTGCTTACTTTTCTGCTTGCTGGTTTATTTTATGAATGAGTTATTTTCATTTTTTGAAAAATTCTTTTCTTATGTGCTTCTGTACTAAGCATTTAAAGTAAATCCATCTTATATATGGAGCCACCTCAGGTTTTTTTTGGGGTTTTTTTGGGTTTTTTTGGGTTTTTTTTGGTTTTTTTTGTTGTTGTTGTTGGTGGTGTGGTTTATTTTTTTAATCAGTGTGTTATTACATTATTTGATGTAAAAAAAACCCCAAAAAACCCGAAGATTTTTCTTCCAGAAACCAGCTTCAGTATGCTTAGAAATATATAAAGAGTTAGCTTTAGGCTTTTATGATGCAGAGGTAAAAATTATTAGCTAAGTGGTATGTTATACTTTGTCTAAAAAGCTCATTTAATTTTATGGCATGGGGTTTGCATCTGTTTTCTTTTTCCCAAAGATATTTTACAAAGTTTTGTGCCACAGCTTTCAAAGTCACTTATATAACGTGAAAAGCACTTTAAAAACACGGAAAGAGCTATTGTGGCTAAAGAATAAAGAATTTCCGCATGTTCTCTAGTAAGCATCCTGTTAAGTGTTGTGTATGTTATTGAGAGCTCCTTCATCATAGAGGGTGGTCCACTGGTAATGTACAAAAAAAGGATAGTGTACAAAAATTAAATTATTATTTGACCTCACATCATTATATGCCACATAACTAATTAAAGCACACTTTAACAATGTACTCTTAATGTGCCGTCTGTTACTTGCATGACTCACTCATCTTTCACAAAGAATAAGTGATTTGTATTAGATGGGAGTTGCTAAGGATGTTTTTGGGGCTAGCAATTGCTGTCATTGCTATGTTAAATCACAGGCCCTAGCCTGGGATAGAAAGAGACAGGCTTATCTTGAGCCAGGAAAACAGCACCACAGGACTGATAGCTCTGACTTAGAGCCTTGTTTAAAAAGTTATGACTCAGTTCAAGCAGCCAAGGATCCTTAGCCTTCCTCAGTTCACTCCAAAGAAGCCATTAAGAGCCCTAATGTTCAGGTTGCGTGCCTCACTCTGATTATTTTTGGGAAGTTGATCACAGCAAGCCCTTTTTTCCTAATAAGCATTCATCTTCATTTACTGGATGAAGGGAGCTCTTAGTGAAAGCTTTATACATGGTGCGGGATAATGGCAATTTCTGCCAAGCTCTGCAACTGTGTGCATGGACTGTGAGCTTCTCTTTTCTTTCTTTGAGTTATAAAGTAAAAAGCACATATCATAATAGTTCTCTCAGATACAAGTACAAGCAAATTATAGATATGGATAACAAAAATTTGTGAGGGGATGAAGCTCTTTGGTCTAAGCTGGAAATTGGTGATGCTAAAACTATATCATGCAAGTTCATAAAATATAAAAGAGGATCTTGTGAAACAATACCAAAACTTTAGAACTGCAATAGATTAATTCTTTCTTTTTTTTTTTTTTTTTTTTTTTTAATAGGAATCCTTTTCCTTACTGCTTCATTCTTACAGTCAGACTCATTCAGTAGCATGTGTGAGGATAATGCAGGGAGAACTTTTGACACATTGCAAAAGTGACCTTAGATAACCTGTTTATGCTTAATAACATAATTATTTAAAGCTCTAGGAAAGCTAGTGGTCCTTGGGAGTTGTGAGAATGAGGTTTCTTTTCCCCACAAAGTCCTCATTTCCAAATTGATAGTATTGTGAGCTATCTGAATTTAATAGCTTCCTAGCCTGGGACTGAATGTTGGCTACCTGAGCATTAAGAAAGCATAATTTTGAGAGTAGAAAATCATAGATAAGAAGATAAAATTCAAATTTTCAAGGTGTTAATTTTTTTCTGAAGTTATTCAATCCCTTCAGCCCCAAAGTGATATTTTAACTGAGATGGCAAATACAGCAGAGATAGAAGAGAGACAAGGCGAGTACAAGGTGATACCAGCTTATCATCGTGTGAGACTATGCAGCTATTCTAAAGCAAGAGCAAATGGATTGTCAGGGTGATTATAGTGTTAAACACTGTAACACAGAAGTTTATGAATTCAACAGTAAAATTGTTTAACTCTGTCCCTTGAAAATATGAGACACCAAATGGTTCCTATACTTTTAAATAATGGGATATGATATGGAAGAGAAGGCTGTACTCTTTAAAGGGCAAAACTCTGAGGCATTAGGCATAGCGAAACATGCAAGCCTGATTGTGAAAATATTTCAAAAATATGAAATATTTACACAAAAAATAAAAATGCCCAAGGGTACTGAAGCACTGCTGAAGCTATAATTGAAATTAATTAATATTTCCAGCATGTAATTTACTAATAAAATATATTTTCTGTTAAATAGAAAGTAAGCTTTCTGAGTACTGTCTTACGGCAAAAATACAAAAATATAAAAATATATTAAAAATTAAAAATATATTAACATGTGAAAGAATGACAATAAAATATAATTTACCCCTCTCTCATCACCCACCTGCAAGCAAACACACTCAGTCTAAAAATTGGAGGAGTCTAAAAACTGGAGGAGTCTAAAAACTGGAGGAGTCTAAACTGGTGAAAATATGAAAACAGTTTTTTCAACATAGAGACAGTAGCTAACATTTTTAAAGGAAAAAAAATCTTTGTTTTTTTCTAAAGAAAATTGTTTTGCTCACCTTTTTCCCCAACTCAAAATAAATCTGCCTCTTTATTTGTCTGCCTTCTATTTTCTTCTCTCTCTTTCCCATCTTCCCCAAAAATAGACTCACAAGAGGAAATATAGAAAGGTTTTAATGAAAGGGGAAATTACCACTGTTAAAAGTGATTTTTCACTTCCATGTCTGCTGCATAGTTTATGTATTCTCTTATAAAAATAGAAGAAGGAGATAAGGAGCTTTCACAAGACATCTAATTATTTCCTCTAAAAAAAGAACAACCAGTGAACCAAAGACCCTTGTGAATTTAGACTATCTGGAATACATAAATTCCTAGACTCTTGGTCGGTCTAATCCTCCTTTTGCCCATCTTTAATGCCTTTATATTTTGCTCTTCTCTTTTGATTTGTATCATGGGTCTTTAACTTTTCCCTAAGGTGTCCCTGCTGATGTATGAAACTGGATTAAAGGGGGTATTTTGGCATAACTTTCCAGAGGGTCTGCAAGGAGTCTCAGAACAGCATGAGCTAGGTTCCTTTCAGATAAAATGAGTTCTGGAAGATACCCTAGCTTCAAAGGGGTAGGCAGAGAAGGGCATCAGCTCTGAGCCTCATAAAGTAATAGAAAATCCTGAAATGCATATATTAGTTGCATTAAACACTCAGTAACAACTTTTGTTCTCTACAAATTTGCTCCGACAGTGTCGTGTTACTTGCTAAGCTGCCCAAATGCAATCTCTTAAAAAGGGACATAAGTCCTATCCAGGTGACATGTCCTAAACTCATCTCCTGTCTCTGCTCAGCACTATAATCTAAAGTTGTCCTCTGAAACAGAGAACAGAACTGGTGTTTAAGGCAGTCTTGTAGTTTTCACAGACTTCTCTCCTGCCAGCATAACTTCCTTGACATAAAAAAATTGTGGGATGATCAGCAGGTATGCAATTTGAGGACAACATGCTTCCTTCTATGTGATGACTATCTTAGTATCATTTACTGTCTATCACATAAGTGCATGCTGACTCACTGCAAAACCAGAGAAAAAAACTCAATCCAATCCTTATGCTAAGAGAAGTTTGGACCTTGTGCTGTGATGTGCCCAACTGCTGTTGGTATTTCATCTTTTAGCCAGATGGATTCTGCTCCTCTGCACTTCCATTCATAAAAATGTAGGTGATGGCAGAGGTTATGTTAACAGGAAGTCACCATAAGCAAGGAATTCCAAAATGATTTTGTAGCATATTTATATGTATATTTTTTATATCTATCTTGTATATCTATACATGTGTTTTGTCTCATTCCGTGTTTTTTTTCCACTACATCTTTCAGAAAGCTACAAGATCAAAAGACCAAACTATTTTGAGCTTGTTGGAAAAAAACACAATTTCTGGCCATAAGCCAGAATGTGAACTTCAGCAAAAACTGATGGTGATGGGGGGCGGGGGGAGTGGGGGGGAAGAGAGAGAAGAAAGAAAATAGGACTAGAAGACATTTTCATTAATTTTAGAGTCTCCTTTGGGAGGAGCCCATGAGGGATAACAGGAAAAAACATACAGCAATAACACCCAGGGAACAATAACATAAGTAGAAGTTATGTGTACTGTATGGCAAACAGTGACAGAAATTAAACAAAAGCTTCAGGTCAGTGTTTAGTATGAAATAAGAAGGCAATCATGGTCAACTTTTCGACGTGCTCTTGAGCTGGATACTAAGAAGTTTAGATGAATTGGAAGACATGACTTTGGGTGATCGAGAGCTAAACTCCTTAGCCCACTGATAACAACGTCCAAGTGTCAGACATGCTTGACCCATGCTTGGTACTTTTATTACATTGGACATCGGTCAATTCAGACTCATAAATGCCAAGATGACAAAGCAGATGAAAATCAGTGAAGCAATAAATCGTTACAGTGTTGAAATGCAGCTGTGGTGAGGCTGTAAGCGAAGTCTTACACATATATAACAACATCGAGTGCCAACCACTCCTCAGGAACTGTGAGCAGCTGAACTGGAGACAGTTGAAGGAAGAAGGAAAGCGGTTTTCAGAAAAATGAAAGATGCAAAATGGTATGACATGATTTAAAAGTCAATGTTTAGTACTGGTTACACCTGGAAAGAATGCCATGGGCAGTATCTACTGCTGAAAACTGAGAGGATAAAATGCAAAAGACGAGCACATATAAGTGCAGCCAAGGTCAGTTTGAAGGAAGGATCAAGCATTAGTTAGATCAGGGTTTATTATACAATATCAAAGTTGGATTTAGTGGAAGAAATTGTCCTCAATGAGAAGGACCAGCAAAATGACACCCCAAAGACCTGACAGAAGATTAAAAGATATAACGAATCCAGTAGATAAATTGATGTGTATTTGATTCTTCCTGATTTTTTTTACTATTTTGGGAAAACTACAGGTACAAAACATTAAAAATAAGCAGATTCTAGCATATTTGAGCTGCAAGCTGTTGTTGGACTACATGGCAACATTTTTTGCAATATTATTCAGTAAGGCACTGACCAGCAGATTCTTCCAGGCCCTTTGGTTCTTAGGCATTATGGAAAAGTATTCTAATGTGAATGTTTTAGGTCTCATCTTCCCTCTTCTTTTCCTGAATTTCTTCATTCCTGTTTTTTTTGTCTGCTTTCCCAGCAGAAGTGTCATTGTTCACATCAACCTCATTATGAACTGCTTGAACAGTCCTCAAAATGTGGCAGAACTGGTGTCCTCTGGACCACAGATCACAGGTTCTAGCACCAGATTTAGAAAGATCTTACTGCTAAAGTTCTCAGATTTAAAGTTGTCCAGTGAAATGAGGCTATCCTTCACCCCATCAAAAGAGACATGGGTGGATAGACACAAATTTTGGGGAACTCCCTGCGGGGTGCTGTTTTAACCTATTCTAATAGCGATGCAGGAAAGAAATGAGCTCCATAGCATATATAACAGATGTTTAATTGCATCTGGGGAAACATTCATTATGAATATCATTCACACCGTACTTTACCTGTTCCTCTGGTGAACACCTGTGTGTTAGTAGTGCATGTGGTGGTAATGTGAGAAACTCTCACTACCAGCCTTTTAAATTTTACTATTCCCTCTTCTTTAAAATGTGCTAAATTAGATACAGAAACAAAGAAAAACACCTAAATAAACAAAGGAGCATAAGGAGTGTGAGCAATAGCACACTGCCAGAAAGAGCAGGTGGAAATGTAAGTTTAAAGGCCATTAAAGCACTGTGAAATTTTTCAGTGTGTCACAATTACAGGAACACCTGGGGCAAATAAATTAGGACTAATCCATTGGGGGTGTTCTTTGCAGTCTACTCTGGTCTCAGAATGGCTTGACCCTAACCTGTAATTCTGAACCAAAAAAGAAAAAATCAGAAGGAAAATCTTTTCAGTTCAGGTGGCTGTTGTCAAGGTAATCCATTAATTTCTAATAGAATACAAAGATGGCAGGAAGAGAGTACAGATAAGGAAACGTCTCCATGGGTCTTGAAGAGGAAATTTAATATGCATATATGCTTGGCTAGAGTGTGAAGGTTGATGAAGGCCCTACCTCTGACTACTATTTAATTTCAATCATAATGAATGCAGCACTGATGTAAATCTAAAGAAAAGTTTGTGTGGGAGAGCTACTTTATGAAAATTATTAAAAAACTCGATTAAGCTTCTTGATTTCCAAAGGCTGAGAAAACATCCTGGTTAAAGGATGTACTCTGATCTTATGTTCCATAGGAATATCAGCTTGCCTTTGCCCCTTGGAAAGGAAAAGGAATCAGTAGATATAAACTATCCCAGATCGGGAAAGTTGAAGACTTTCTGTTTTATGTGTGTGTATACCACATGTACCTCACATGCTGTCCCACCATCAGGAACATCACAACCTCCAATTTTCTTGCTGAGAACTAGTGAACTATTTTGGGTTCATTTACCTTCATTTTATCCACCATGGCAGAGGAGCAGCAGAGCAGCAGACTTTCCTT
The DNA here is from genome assembly GCA_013186435.1 of Turdus rufiventris. Classification (NCBI taxonomy): domain Eukaryota; kingdom Metazoa; phylum Chordata; class Aves; order Passeriformes; family Turdidae; genus Turdus; species Turdus rufiventris. The sequence goes on along the minus strand of PYHW01010620.1, from coordinate 9,732,820 downwards.
GTACCTAAAAGAGAGTCAGAGAAAGGTCAGAAACAGTTTTCCACTCCTCAAAATTCGGCTGAAGATACTGTTTTCCTCTTTTAAAAGATGATGATTCGTTAAGAGAACGGACAATCTCCTTTGTACATTTTTTTCCATGCAAGACTTTTTCCCAAGAAATCTGTTGCAGGATTATTTTTCAAGGACACAAAGCTTGATTTAATTAAACACAAATCTCACAGTGACTATACGTGTATTAAGTGTACTCTAATATCCTACTGTATGAGGCAATAAGAGTTTCAACAACTATAGAATTAATACAATAACTATCATTGTAGCATGCACACACATTAATCTTACCTAAAATGATAATAAAAAAGTAAAAGTAAACCAGTTTAAAATCTGTGAATTCTGAAACCAGAAGCATATTAACATCTAAGAAAGAAATGATGTTTTCTTTGCTGAATGATATACAATAATCTCAACAAACAAACAGGTGAATGCCTGGAAACACACTGAACTTAATTTATAAAGTTTTAATATATCTAAGGAAATCCGAAGAACATAAATTCAACCATTTTAATAACTATGCCAGCACTTAAAACAAAGGACCTTTTAGAACAAAAATTTTTTCTTTTTTACAAGGGCTGTCCTCCCTGTTAGATTTAGGCAGCAATATGTCTGCTTCTGAAAACAGATCATCTAAAATTTATTATCCTAATCTACATGGAAGGAGTCCTAACAACACAAATAAACTGAATTGCAGTACTTCGAGACATTGATAAATGAGAGTTAAAATGAAAGAAAGAGAAGACTGTACCAAGTGAAACAGTATTATCATGTTATTTACTTCAAGCTAAAAAACTGATCTGTTCATAGCAGGATGTGATTATTATCTCTTCAGAAAGACCAGAAAATTAGTTTCACTAAAATGTTGGCAAGGTCGAAGTATGACCCCTCACTTGAACAGAAGCAGAACCCAAACTCAAATAATCCTCATTTCAAAAGAGAGTTCTTTGAAGACTGATGTTTATGAAGGGATGAAGATGAGCTTAGGGATCACAAAATGAATCCATAAAGGATGTAAATGGTACATCATGAATCTAAACTCTGCATTTATCTAATGTGAAGTCTTTCAGAAGTTCGTATAATTACAGGCAGAAGTCCACCAGTTTTTTACTGGAAATCTAAAGAAACATCAGTCTTGATCTACAAAACTACCCATCTCATACCTCCTGTAACTGTCTTAAATGTGCTATTGCTAGGCTTTTCTTGCCAGTAGAACAGAAATCTATTGTGATTTCTCAAGGATTGCTGTCTAGATGATATTTGACATGGTTTTGCATCAGTTAAAATTTTTATGCAGTTATAACTACAACAATTTAGACAGATAACGTATTTACGTATATTCAGCACCTACAAGAAAGTAATCTGAACTAGAATAAAAATGCTTGTAGAATGCACAAAACTATACATTAACTTTATCAGCTTTATTTCAAGGTTAAAAGAAAATATTTTAATGGAACAGAATTTTCATGAAACCTATACATAGAAAGTCTCGCAACATTAGAAATTGAAACAATGTTATTATAAGGAGCAACACATAAAAGGACACTTTTACCTAAGATAGGATTTTGGTGCATTGGATCTGCTGTAATTTTGGAATTTTCTCAGAAATATTCTATTCCCAGGGAAGTGGCCCACAGCACTAAGCAACATTTGATCAGCGTTGTCAGGCACATGCTGTGCTTCTTGGGGCAGTCCTGTGCAGAGTCAGAAGCTGGGCTTTGGTGATCCTAACATGTCCTTTCTAACTCAGGATATGCTTGGATTCTGTGATTGTAAATTAGGCAGAATTTCCATTTATTGATGCATGAACCAATTAATGGGTGCTTTTACACATCCCCAACAAAATAAGAGTTTTTTAGATAGAACCCAAAATTAAGTCAGCTGAGAATCCTTATGAAGTAGGTATATTTAATCTGAAGGAGTTTCCTCTTAAAAAATATGACTTAAAATATTTGGCATAGTGTTCTAGAAATAAATCCATAAAGATAAATGGACTTGTATAAAATTAAGTACAGTTAATAGATATATGCATCCTTTGCATAGTTCCCCTGCTATTGTTTCTAACAGCTTTCCTTGTAGGGGTTGTATCTAGAACGAAAAGGAAATTCTGCCCAACCTCACTCAGTAACTCTGACATTTTCTACAAGTCTCAATGTGAGTAAATAGCAATGAAAGAGCTTTTGTTCAAAACATGCCTTTTGTTTTAGCTATGAACAGAGACACTAAGCTACCTGTGAGAGCTCAGGTACATGTCAATTGATTCCATTAATGGAAATAGAAACTTAGGATTCTTGGAAAGACTTCAGAGATTCAGCCACCTAGAGCTGCAATTGTAGAACAAAGCATCTTGACATTCTGGTAACAAACAGCTTTTGGCAATAGCACATCCTTTCTTCTCAGTGTTTCCAGCAGGGAGATTTCCATATTGACTGTGCTGGAGTGGTCAGATGGCAGGAAAATTATTAAGTCAAGAACAGAAAAGACAATGCAGATTTTTATATCCAGTGGATTTAATCTGAAAACTATCTTGCAAATGCAGGGGCCAGTCCTTTAGCTGCTACTAACATCACCTTGGTGAGGATCTAATACCTCAGGGCAAATTATGCTGATTTACATCACCTGACAGAATCCACCATCACTTTTATTTCTGCAAATTATGCAGTTGGAGAAGGTTCATGCTTTTCTTTATATTGACCAAGTGTTTAATTCTAGTGGTGGGAGAGATAGAACGAGTTTTGACAAGGGCCAAATTAAATTTCTTTTTCTGTGCAGAGTTCTATTCCTATTTGGGCTGGCCAGAGCAGATGAGATACCAAAGGAAGCAGATCTCTGTTGGATTGCTTGGGTACAAAAGGTGCAAAGTGTGGAAACACAAGCAAATGAAGAAGTTCCATATGAAATGTTGGTACAAGTCCCACCAAATTGAAAATCTCAAGAATATGGACTGAAAGTTTAATATCTGAGCATAAACAATTTGATCTTTTAATATCTTTCCAGTCATCTCAGCAAAAAAAACCTATCATGAAATTGAAGGACACAAATGTCAGGAACTGCGTGCCTCCCATGCACAACTGAAACACTTCTGATGGATAGGATAAAGAATGAAAATGCAGAAGATGGAAGCTCAGTTTAAGGCCAAAGGGCCAACTTTATCATGGAAATAAGAGATTGAAGAGAGCATGTCAGGTAAGGTGTTTAATGAGAGGCACAGGGAGAAGAATCAAGGACTGAAAAAGAGTTTCTAAAAGAAGTGAAGAAAGGAAGAGTAAGAGAAATTTGAAGCCAAGTCATGTTAATAAAGGAAATTCACATAGAACCTAAAAAAACCCCAGTTGTAGGAAGGAAGCTATGCTTTAAATAGGAAAGCCACAATAAGAACATTGTTATGTTTTATCACAATCACCACAAACCTGAGCAACCCAGCATGGCAACACCGTACAGTGGTACAGGAGTTGGTATAGATTTTGGCTGCCTTGAAAAACAATTTTTCTAACTTGCTGTGTTTTTAAAGACAGTCCTTCTAGGACTATTCTGCAGCAAAGTGCGGAGTATTTTGTTTTACTATAATGACAATGTTAGTGCTTGAGAATGGGTCAGTTTAGTGATTATGAGTGTAAATCATTTGTATACAAATGCAGACTTATGTGTTTCCTACTTGTCAAATTGGGTGGCTTCTGGTAAATGCCAAGCTCTAAAGCTCTGAAGTCTGTCAAGTTATAACTGTTATATGATAAATGCACCAATGGAGTATGATTTGCTTAGTGGATAATAAAAATGCTTGTACTCCCAGAAACTATTAAAATAATGAAAATTAATGGAAATATGCAGATATTTAAAGAGTGTCTGGGAAAAGCAAGATGTTAATTAAACCAGATTCATGCTATGTATGCATATGTCTGTGAATTTATTTATCATTTTGGCTGTTTAGTTTAACATTCACAAAGGCTGCAGTTTTAGTTTAAATGAGGGTTAAATGTTCCTGCAACTCTTTTAGCCAGATCTTTAGGTATGAAGTTATCTACAGGAATAAGTCATTGAAGTCATTGTAACTTTTAACTTCAAAGGGATAGAATGAGCAGGATGAAGAGAACTAAAGGACTGTGTTCAGTCATAAAGGAGATTTTATCTCCTCTTCTGCTTGTCTTCCATTCCACCATGGCCATCCCTAATCTGAGTGGTATCCTGTGGTAGTCCCTTGCAGAAAGTTGTAGGCAGAAAGGGGAGGGAGTTCCACCAAAGGAATTACACTGTCACTGCTTCTGAACGAAGAGCTGCAAAAAAGAGAATAATAATTTGTTTCCATGCTGGCTGTGGCAAGAGCAAGCAGACCTAAAATTCAGAGAGAAAGATTCATTCTCAACCACTACGTAGTGAGTTTGGGTGAGTTAGTCACAAAAAGAGATTATGTAGGGGCATCCCAGCTCTGGGGTCTTTAGGTACAAGCCAAACAAACATTTTCAAAAATAACACAGCTAGAACTGATCATACCCTGAGGCAAGAGATAGACCAGATGACTTTTCAAGTCCCTTGCCAGTCCATTTTTCTGTGGCTGTAGCTGCTCTGACTCACCTCTTGTACAGACAGTATTTGTCGTAGTGCTAGCTATTAAGCAATTATTCATCACTGAAGAGGCTGACGATTCCTTATTCTAGTCAATGGAACAAGACCAGAAACTATTTTTCAGTTTCCCCTCTATACAAGAATGTCACTAACAGTAGTGATTTCCAGCAGAATGAGTCTGCCAAGGAATAGCAGCATAAGTCTCTACCTATTACTTATATTGGTGTATTTTCACACAGTCTTTTCCCTCCAAACTGAGACAATAAAAACCCCAATAGCTACAAATAATAATGTTTGTTCTGAAAGGCAGGCAAAAAAACTTTAACAAACAATGTCACTGTAACCCCTAAATAGTAATTGTACTGCCTAAGGCATCTGATAAAGGGTTCTAGTGTTCTTGCTATATTGTGTCAGACAGATACATCAATCAAACTCCATAATGGACTAAATTGGAAAATAGGGTAGTGGGAATAAACAGTTCTAAAAAGTGGTGAAACTTTGTGACAAGCAGCCTTAACAGACCAATCTTGATTCTAAACATAGAAGCAATTTTAGGGCTTCTCTGGAGGCAGAGGACAATTATTGCCTAAACAAATAAACTAGTGTCTCAGTACCTCCGGAATTCTCTAAAGTTAGTTTGAAAGAGTTTTGAGTTCTGAATAGTGAAGTTTCAGGGACATTGTAGTTTGACCTATTAACTTTCATTGAACTGTATATGGACATCCTTTCAGATAATCCATGCATTAAAATGGAATAGAATGAGGAAACTGTAATGTGTTATGATTTTAGTACCAATTCTTCTGCCAACAAAAATAACTAGATCTGAACTAAGATTAAATACATACGTCAGACACTGAATTTGACTCCAGATGAAGACTGCACACTAAAGGTTCTTAGGTTCAATAAAAGACCTGACCTTCAGATTCTATTGGGAATGTTTATTTTAATCTGTGTGGCAAAAATGGATTTATCTGCTCATTTATATTCTACTGTACTGACGGCCTCTTTGCCTTGTAGGTGAACATGGAATCCAGAGCCTACAGCTCATGCTTGCATTCATACTTGCACCAGTACTGAATGGAATCATATGATGATGGAGGAAAAAAGAGCTCCCCAAGAGCTTTTCCTCCAAGGGAAGTGATTATTCAGACACTGAGAACAATTTAATATGTCACAAGGATTTAGGTTTCTCTGAAATAGCTTAGTCTTTGTTACAACTTGAAGTTGATTTTTTTGTATGAGGTACTCACAGCCTCTTCCAAGACTAAAGAGATTTTCTGTGAGGATTAACCAAGATACAAAGTTCAAACAAACTCCTCATGTGATTATAATCTGCACAGTCCTCATGGCAGAATGATTTTAATAAAATATTTAAACTAATGCATAATCTCACATATGTTGCTTCATCATTCTGTAACTTTCAATCTAATGTGATTTTACTTCAAATGCAAAGCTATATCAGCATCTAATTGTGGAGCAATTGCAGAAGTCCAGTATCACACTGTTGCAGTGGTATGATTTGATAATTTGCATCTGAGACCAGCCTGGTTGATGAGCAGCTGTTCAGTTCTGATGTTGCTCATTTTCAGAAGAATTTAAAGAAGCTCCCCAGCTCACAGTGTAACACCCTGCTTAAACAGGTGCTGCTCAGCCACATTGTAGTTCCACTTTCCATACACATGGTATTATGTTTTTTGTGCAGAAATATATAATACACCTGAAAAAAAAGAGACTGTTATCTTCCCTCTCTACCAAATGAAGATTGGGTAGGTTGAATTTTATTAATGTTTAAATTTTTCTGATTTGGGGTTTGCTAATCTAAATGAGTTTGAATTGTGTTTTCTTTTTCCGTCTTCATATTCCTCCTGGTATCAGTACCATGAGCTCTATATATATATTTTTTTTTAGTAATTTCCATTGTTTCTTCTGCTGTTCAGTAGAGATTCTTTCATGCCTTACTGTCATTGTGTCATGGTAGTATGTGGTATTTCAGTCTGAATTTTGTGTAATGCAAGGAATGGCAAGTTTCCTTTTAATTTATTGTGGATTTTTAATGCATTTTTTTTACTTTCTGGCTTTATTAGTTTTATTTTCTTACTGGCATTGTTCTACCATTTCATATCTACGTTTCTACTTTCTCTGTAATTTTTTTAACAGCATAAAATATATTAACAAGACTAGACTGAGGGGACATAATTTATAGGAATGGGTACCCCTGTATTTCCATGCACATTCTTGTTGGATTTATATTGAGTAAGCACTTCTGTTTAAAAAAAAAAAAGAAGAAAATAAAATAAAAAGTAAATTCTATTGTTTCTATTTTTTCAGCACTAGGAAATATCCATCTACATTAAAACTGAAAAAGACCACTCTGTATTACCAAGCAGTACAATATCTAACCTGTAAAACCCAGCCACAGTAGATCAAAACATGAACCATGAAAAGCTGTATTCTGCCTCCAACTGTGGCCAAACCGGACTCTTGAAAGAGTATCAAAATGGCAAGTCTAGGTGGTATTTTCAGCTCACCAAGCAGCACAGTTCAAAAGATTTAAAATTTGCAATAAATGGGAAATCCAAGATTTCACTCAGGAGTTATCCAGTATTCCATGTAAAATTTTCCATAGTTTTATAAAAAAGTGACTTTAAGGGCACTTTTTGTGTAATCAACTATATTTAATTTTGCTATAAATGCGAGAAGATGATAGTCAGCAATGCAAGGTTAATTTATCTGTAGACTAAAATACTGTTTACTTTTAAATCTATATAGAGGGTGTTTTCTAAAATACATTATTTATGGTTGAGAATTTTTTTATATGATGTTTAGTTAGATTAAAAAGTGGATTTGAGCAGTTTGGAGACAGCTCAAGGTTCAGTTTCCAAATGTTTTGACATTTCTTTTCACGGACTTTGAAAGTAAAAAGGTGAGCAACAACTGGAAAAGGGAAAAAAAAAGTTTACCTTGTTTAACCTCATGAGTTTTTAAAGTTTATTTAAGGGAAGTTAATCCAGGTTTAATTTTATTCCAAGAGGTTTGTTCATCCCTAACACTAATGACCTGGTTGCAATATAGAGGACTGCCAAAGATCTCATTAATAAGTAGCAGTATCAAATTCCCCTCCTCCATATAGACCGTCTTTCCTGCTATGGGAATTTAATTTACAGAATTTAATACTGTATTACCATCTTGTGAAGTATTATTGCAGCAGGGCAAAAAAATCTTCCTCTTTCTTGGAAACGGTAGAGCTAAGGAATGTACCATGAATTTAGAAGTTAGTTTTGGTGTGGATTTTGCTAAAGCCATTCATAACATGTGATGTATGCTGATTCTTCTGATCAGTCATGTAATTGATGTGGCATGAGGGAGGGTAACATTTCCACCTAGTCGTGATCACTTAAACCTTGTAAGCAGCTCTGCAGAGCAAGCGGACTGGGAAGCCCTGTGGCAAAACTGTCCTTAGTTCCAGACTGATAAAGGATTTGGTACCTGTCAGTTTCTGGGTAATAATATATAAGTCAAGCACAATATTTTGGCCTAAAGATACTCAATGGGATTAAGTTGCATAATTAATTTATTTTTCAAAAATAAGATTGTTAGAGGGATTTTGACAAAGATTAAAAAGTAAAGCAGGAACTTTATCTCCAGCATTGTAATACACATTTATGCTTTATTACAGATATATTAGGAGTATGTAAAATACATGTTTTTCTACAGTTGAATCGTGTCATTTCTCTTATACTCTCCTGTTCTTGATAATTTTGCAGTGTCTAATAAATGAAGTGAGAAATTGCATGCGTTCATTGCATTTGTCTGAATGTTCTTCGCATCCCATTTTTCTTTAAATCTCTGCTGCGATTTCTGAAAAAAGTCTAAACAATCTCCTGATGAATCCTTTATATAATCAGATTGATAATTCTGCTTTTTGCTTATTTTTAAACTATTTTTATGATGATTGGTCTCACACATTTGGTGTGGATCTGTTCATTGTAGGCAATAAATTGTGGATTATTCACTTAGTTGAGCAGAGGACATCCATTTCACAAAGGAACTGGTTTGTGGTGGAATGTGGACTTAGGTATTATACACAAAGCTCTTTTTCATACCCTCTATCAGCAGATGTAATTGCAGATATACAAAGATGTACTTCTCACAGATTTCATATGCATTGATTTTAGGGAGATTTCCTTCTTTGGCAAGCACTGCTATTTTAATCTGCGACCAAACACAAGGTGGCTTAGGGAACACCTGTATCTACAGCCATCAAGTTATCTGTGGGATGGAAGAGATCCCCTTTCCTTTGACAGCTTCATTCTTACCATGGTTATGTAATGGGCAGCCAGGGAACACACCATGAAGGATAAAAACAGAAAGAATTTCCAAAAGTTCATCTTGTTTTTCCCTTGCCATCTGCAAAGTCTCTTCCACCCCCACTTTCTGAAGCAAATGAAGCTGCAGTCATCGTGTCCCTTTCTTTAATTTTCTTCCATCTCGGTTCCCCATAAGTGATGCCAGAGAAACTCTGGTTTATCAGATTTGGGAATCTTTGTTAATCTTGTTTTTGGTAATTTTCAGTGGTTTTTGATCCCCCCAAAGATTTTCCATGAGTTGTAGGGGCAGACCTGTCTCACAGTTTTAATTTCTTTTTCAGTCGTATGGTTTTTCTCAATTCACTCATCTTTTACAAATTACTTGAGGCACAGTCACTCTTCTACAAAGTTTTGTGGGGATGGTTGGTTCTCTCAGGCCGTGTTCATGTTAGCAAGTACTACAATCAAACAGGAACAAGCTGAGGACTGGAGTATTTAACACATACATTGTGGGTGCAAGTTTACTTCAGACTAAGTCTAATTTAGGAAGTGAGGGGAGCTTTGGAGGAGATGGAAACATCTCTGAGGAAGCATAGATGCTTCTCTTCATACACTATAGTGGCCTGTGCCATGCTCAAGCCCTCTGTCTTCATTGCAAGAAGAAAACCCCTTGAAACATTAACAGTATGTCAACTCAAGAGAGCACCCCATTCCTGTGTCCTCTCATTCATCTGTGTGCTAAGAAGCCTGAAATTTCTCCTGACCCTAGAGTCAAAAAGGGAGCAGAAAATGCTCTTTTCAGTCCTTAGACAGAAGTCTGGGGATGCAGGTGTTCCTTGAAGACAGGCAGCATGGGAAACAGTGGAATCACTAAAGAAAGCTCTGAAGTACAGTGCTCTGTGGTGAGAAAGTGGCTCCTTATTCTACCTCATTACAGATTTCACCATATGATCTTATTTTCAAGACACTTGACTTGAGTCTCTGAGATTGTCTTTGCTGAAATGGCTAGTGCCCAAATGTTTCTGAAGCTGATAGGAGTTTGCCTTTGAAGGTACAAGCTTTAGGGAATGTTACTTTTCCTACATTAGGAAAAGGGGAAAATATTAGCTAGTCTGGCCTTATGTGTAACAGCTGTTAGTATATTTCCTAAAATCAAATACCTGAGTACCAAAATATTCAGTTTAGATAGCCATCCACAATATCTTTAAGGAGCATTCTATTATTTCTCCCCCTTGTTACTCTTTGAATTCTTTTCCCCTTTTCTTTCCACTTCCATGGGGTGAAGTCTCCATAAAGTTATGTCTTCTTCTACACTACAACCAGGGGCTGTATAATAAAGCAACCTCTTCTCTTGTCCTGCTCAGAAAGTCTGTGCTGCAGAGGAAGATGGGAATAGTAAGATTATGGACTACGGCTGCCCGAGGTATTATGGAAGTATTTAATTACTGAAATATTTTAATTGCGAGCCAAAATATTTCAGATTTTGTCTACTTTTGAAGATGAAATTTTCCATTGTTTAATTTCCCTAAATAGCTTTAATGCTATGCAGTCTGAAAGCAGTCCTAGATATCTCACACTGGACATCCAAAATTAATTTAGGTATTCTTCCTAGTTTTGCTATTTTTACTGGTCTTAACAATAGACATAATAATAGAACATCACCAATAAGAAGACTTGCAAAACTTAAGTAATGTTAAAGCATGTGGTACTAGAGTAAAAATTGTTTGAAAAACTGTTGTAAAAGTAGAAATATGTTCAAAAAAGATTGCTGAAGAATCATATTCTGGAACTAAAGGGGATTTTGGTTGGAATTTATTTAGATATTCAATTCAGGAAAATTTTAATTTCTTGCTACAGACATTATGATTTCACAGTGCTGCAGTAAGAGCATCACAAATAGAACACAAGTACTACTGCTGAAAATATTATGCAGCATCATTATTTGGGAGTTGTCTTTTCAGTAAACAAAGTTTTCTACATGCTTCTTGTTCAGAATAAAATTGTTCTTCACATATAAAATGCTACAGTATTTGCCAAAAACTATTGTGATCTTTAGCAAGTTTATACCTGTATTTCACTGTTTCAAAGGTGGTGGGGAGGAATAAGTAAACAGCTAAAATTTTCACCCTTTTTAGTGCTGTCAGGTCAGATGTATTAACATACTGCTGTTCCTTAGGATACTGATCTGCCCATGCACTCTCAGGTTTGGATTGCAATAACAATGAGGTTTTGGCCAATGTCATACCTGCTCATGTACACATGTGACATAACCCAATCAAAACACCCCTGGTGGCTCAGAAACTTTAAATTCTGATGATAAAATAGCTCTCAGTTTTGTAAACATCACTGTTTTCCACAGTGGCACATGCTTCTCTGTTAGTGTGGCATATTAATGATCTGTATTCTTTTGTCAGAGTGGCTTTTAATGGGGATTTTTAGGGGATTTTTACTGTACATGTTTGCTCCTTGTCAATTAGAGGAGACACTGCAGCTTAGTAGGCTCATGCACAGATTTTTATAGGATGTTAGAACAAAATGATTTTTTATTGACGAAGGGTCAAACAAGTTGTGCTTTTTGTTATGTCACACTAAACAATATGAGGAGCATGTTTAAAAAGCTCACTAGAAGGCAAAGACTAGGAGAAATGATTTAAAGCTACATTATCCTGTTTCTAATTCCTTTTCTTTCTTCCTGCGGAAATGTAATTGCAAGAGGCTGGGAGAAAGAATTGGAGCACTGGCTTCTATGTCAACCTTGAAGAGAGTCATAAAGTCTCTTTTATGGGTTTCTCTCTAGCCTACTTCTACTTTTCCAAATTAGAGGAGACAATATGACAATCTTAGCAAGCTCTGATCTTACATCTTAATTTGAAAACTCAGCAGCAATATCAGTGCCCAACTTTAGGGGATATGAGGAAATATTTTTGAATTTAAACAATTTCCCATCGACCTGCAGTTAAGGCCCTTTTTACAATTGTCTGCACATTGCTTTAAAGACTTCCTCCCCCAATTTTATAGGTTCTGATAATAAAGATTCTGGATATCTAATGTCTGTCTCAGTTAAGCTGTTGGGTAGATCCTAGATATAGGAATCAAATATGCATCTGAAAGATTTGACTTGTAAGTTGTGCTTAATTTTTTTAATTGAGTACAACAAACATAAAGCACTAGAAACTAAAAATCTGTGAAGCAGTTAAAGATTTTTTACATCCTAATTTGCTGAGGACTAGCTCTGGCTGTTTTACATATTTTGAATAATTGTAAACTAATATATCTATGTTTTAAACTCCAGAAACCTTACAGTACTGTGTATTACCTATGCCTTAGCATTTCCTGGCATCACTTAATAAAATTCCTGTAGCTGCAGCATGCTGCTGGTGCTGGTGTACCTTGGTCATGACCTGGAAGGACCACCCACTCCTGTAAAAGAGAGGGTAAGTCTCTCTCTAGGCTAATTCGATTTTAGACCTCCTTTGAAGAAAAAGTATGTATGTCCTTCAGTCAGCTTCACTCTGGGCTGAGCTACTTCTGTGGTGCAAGTTTACATCTTCAGGAGCCGTTTACAACTGTGTGCGTAAGACAGAGGTATTTTGTGTGTGTAAGTGAGAAGGAGAAGGGAAATATTCATTGGTGCTTTTGTTTCCTTTTCGACTTGAAGAAATCCCAGATATTTTGCCAGTTAATATTAATATTAGCAAAATGAATTTTTAGTTAATGACATGTGATTGATCACTATGGAAGACAAAAGTAATATCCTATTACATATAAACCTATGCGTATTTTTTAAAGCTCTAAATAATTTTATTTGCCACCAAAAAAAGCACTTGCAATTAGGAATGAAAAATGCAGTAAGTCAAAGAAGAGAAAATAAATTTATTGAAGTGAGTTTGCAAATCACAGTTAATTGAGCTACAAACAAAGCAGCAAATAAAGGAAATAATGTGGTAATTGGAACCCTTATCCCTTATTGGCATAGATTATGGCTTGCTATCTTTTAGCAGTATTAAATCATTGCATGTGAATGTTGCCAAAAAAACTCTTCATTTCCTTTTAGTGACTTCTTACTGCCCTCAGTTGAAGTTTAATAGAAAAGGAAGGACATGATGTAGTTTTAATGACAGGAAACCCATGGCTTCCAAATGAATAAATTCCATCACTGGCTGCCACAAAGTGTGCTAATTATTTCCTTTGATAAATTAAAAGCCGTAAAAGTCCAAAGTATATAGCATGTGGTTTACAGTTATAGTCTGCCTGTCTGCATTATTGAAAGTTCATATAAACCTCATTATTTTAATTTAATAAACATTATAATTATTTTTTACACCAGTAAGCTATATAGAAAGCACATGTTGAAAACAAACTTGTCTGACAGAAGCATAAATAGAATAAGCAAGGATCATGACATGTCATGTGTCATGATAGCTCAGTTGTCTTATTTTACTTTCAAATGAGCAGATGCTTATTGTTTTTTAGCTTTATAAACAAGAGACTAGTGAGTAGCTTTATCCTGCAAATTAGTATCTCATTCTGCAAAGTGTGCTTTGATGAACAATATAGTCCCTTGCATTTTACAACAGAATCTGAGAAAACTTGGGAAGAATCTAGGAAAACATGGACAGGAAAATGGAGGTTTTAGAATAAACATGACAGGGCAAAAAAACCCCAAACAAACCAATCAAAAACAAAAGCAAAAAACCCTCCATATTTTATTTTAAAGAATTGAAGATGTCCAGCAGCAATGCAAAATAACCAGCGATGGTTTGGTGCAGGTTTTTTAAAATTTGTTTGTTTCGTTTTATTTTGTTGTGTTTTGTTTTGTTTTTCTTGTTTTGTTTGTCTTGTTTTGTTTTTTGGGGGTTCAAAAAAGACCATATCCAATGACAGAATGAGAGCTTGAATATTTTTAATGACCACTGTGCTAATGATATTCAGGCCTGCTCAGTCCCTCATGGGATTAGACCTTTACCTTAATGCAAAAAATCCTAAACCAAAACAAAGACTGAAGAAACTGAAGAACGAGAAACAAAGCCAATTTTTATAGGTTATGAAAGTTCATTTTGGCTTATTGTTCTACAACATTTTAAATGGCAAATACTTCACTTTCAGATTAGTCAGACAACCCAGTAAAAAAAAAATGCTACAGTGCCAAATCTTTTGCTGTGTCCTGATCTAATACACCTGACTGCAGCTGTAGATTGACTCAAACGCACTTTTAAAATAAAAAAGTATTCAGCTGGGCTACATGCTAATTTTGCTAAGTGTATTCATTTGGTAATGAAACTAGGAGTTTCTGGAGACACAAGACAGAAATGGTATGCCAGAACAGAGGGCAGCAGATATCTGGAACCAGCAAGAGGATGAACAGAACTACAGTAATTTCACAACTATAAGGCATACCCTTTTGAATAAAATTTTGTTCCAATCCCAGAAGTGTGTCTTATAGTCCGGTGGGCCTTATATATGGACAAAGTTCAGAAATTTGCCAACCCGGAAGTGCGACTCCACAACAGCCCCGAGCCAAGCAGAGCCCGCCCAGCTGTGGCATTGGGGCAGCGCCGGGCCAGGGCAGCGCCGGCACGGGGCGAGCCCGGTGGCATTGGGGTAGTGCTGGTGCAGGGTGATCAGGGCAGCGCTGGTGTGGGGGGAAATCTGGCAGTGGCGGAGCAGCCCAGGCGTGGGGGGGGAAGCCTGGCAGTGCAGCCTGGACGGGGGGGAAAGCAGGCAGCATCTGGGCAGTGCCTGGGTGTGGCGAGCCCACTGGCATCGGGGCAGCGCCGGCACGGGGGAAAAGCCCGGGGGTGCACGGGGCTCCTGGAGCACCTGGGTGGAGTGGGGCTGCCAAAGTAGCATGCAGCTCCTGGAGTGCCAGGCTCCCAGAGCATCACGCGACTCCCGGAGCTGCACAGGGCTGCTGGAGTGCCAGAGTGGCACAGGGAGGGAGGGAGCGATCTGCCGCAGAAGCCGTGAGCTGCGGCCACCCCGGGCCAACCCAGAAGTGCAAGCTGCAGCCACGCCACAGCAGACCTGAGCCGCCCCGAACCGCGGCAGCCCTGAGCCACCCCAAACTGCCGCGAGCTATAGCCACCCCTCCAGCCAGCGCAGGAGGCAGGCAGGAATGCCAGGGCCCGCACACACGGAGGACACTTGGGGCTGCGTTTAAAGGCTACACCAATCTGTGAAAAATGTTTGCAAATTGAGCACCTGCTAGTAAACCCCACGATCATGCGATTCTGTTAGTAATTCCTTACTTTGTTGCACGCGGCACAGATCCTCGCTGCAAAAAAAAGTGCGCCTTATAGTCCGGTGTGCTTTATATATGGGAAAAGATTGGAATTTTCCTGACTCCCGGAGGTCTGCCTTATAATCCAGTGCACCTTATAGTTGTGAAATTACTGTAGGTCTGACAGGACCAGGATAAAACAATACACAGGCAAACCATTCTGCCCTCTCAGATTTAAAATGCATGTCAAAGAAAACCACCACAGGTAGACAGGAACTGGAGCATGTATTGTTTTCCCATTGTATCTGATCAAACATTGCAGAGGTGGGTATGTACAGGTATCTGTGTCTTCCTGTGGGACAGTTGCAGCTCCCAAAGGACTGATCCCTGTGTCTCATCGTGTGAGTGATGTTACAGCTGATATCAGAGAGCTGATTTGTTTTGCCTGTTGAACTATGCTGTCCCTAGTTGAAATCAAACCCTACTGACCAACATAAATTTATAACTGGTCTGGCTTGCTTGCGCAGGAAGCAGCTTTTCTGCAAATAGTAGAGACCTCTGGTTACGTATGCCTTTGACAAATTTAGTAGTTCAGTGAGAAACTGAGAATGTATCTCCCTGGTTTGCAGAAGTGTATGCCTAAACTTTCTGAAGCAAATTCAGACATGCATGCACCACAGGGATGAAGTCAGTGGAATTGTATCAAATCGCAATGATGCTGACATGGTGCTGATTTGATTCTTCAGCTAGAACTTATCTGTTTTAGAATGATTGACACTTCGTCATGTTATGGGGAAATCTGTAAATGTCTGTGAGAAAATGAAAAAAGAAAAAAAAATACCTGACTTTATGAGAAAGAGATTGAGTCAACTTCTGAGAAATGTTATTTTGCCTTTTGATGAACTGACATGGAAACATCTTTAATTTTTTGTTTGATGTGCTGGCACTTTCCTGTCATTGTTACATGGTAATAAAAAAAATGATTTCAAGAAAATAGATAGAGTAAGAGGTTTTCTGGATATTTTCTTTTTAGCTGAAAGGGAGGTTGAGAAAGAACTGGGGGAGGTGTTCTAATACTCTTGCAGAAATAATTGGTGCTGAAGGAAATGTAGGAGGGTGAGTTCTTCCAGACTGAAATTTAATGGAGCCTCACAAGTGTTTAAATGTACCATGCACTATACTTGAGGTATACTTAATTGTAAAGAGTTAATAAAAGTATAGTGAAAATACCAAATTTATAGGAACATTTGCAAGAATATCACCTTGAAGAGGGGTACATTCCCTTTACATCTACATGTCACTACTTTTCTGTAAGAACAAACCTATTAAAAATAGAATAAAGGGCTGTTGACAGCATAGTGAAATCAAATACACAATAAAAATATCATAGACATATCTGTGACAAGATTGTGGTGTACTAACAATTAAAGGACCTGCTTTACTATGACTTAATACCCTTACCTGTGCTGTGACACAGACTTGCTATGTCTGTAGTACTAAACTTGGGAGAGATATAGTAATACTTTTTTGGTTTTGATTATGAAGACATATTAGTGGCTACTTGGAAAATGCAAACACATGTTGACCAGGTAAAGGAATAGAATTCCTTTCCTCTTCCTTTTTTTTTTTTTTTTTTTCTTTTTTTTTGTTTTTGTAATTAGTGGGAAGAAGATAAGATTACTGCTTTTTAGGGATTATTGGTTTCATTGATTTTTCCTTCTCTAGTCATAATAAATCTGCTTATAACTGAAAATTACTCTCATAACAGATAACTACACATATTTTCATGGTATCTTGCTGGAAGAATAATTAAGTTTTTAGAAATGCCACTGTGAAGCTATCTGTAGAGAGCAAAATACATTGTAAAAGTTTTCTTTAAAATATTAAGGGTACTTAAGCATCTGATTAATATTAGCAGTATGGAGTAGAAATATTTTGTTTTAAACAGTTTCGCTGTGTCCTTAGTATTTCTTCTTGTAGTTGTTCTTCAGTGAGTGATGTATATTTTGTGACCTACATTTTACAGGACTTTTCTCTTTAGCAACATATTTTTACATGCAGAATCATGTGAACTGCATTTGTATCACGTACAGAAAAACTGTTATCTATAAGTTGTGTTGAAATATAAGAAAAATAAAGGCTTCTGTATAGTCATGGAATTAAAAGGTAACAGTGATGGACAAAATATTGAAGGAGCAGCTAGAGGGAGAAAGGCAAGGATGCTGTGAAAATCCGTCTGTTTTTCAATTTATCAGAGGTTAAAGGGCCTAAGAAAATGGACAGGACGATGATCAAATGAATATATATCCTGTCACTTCCTGGCTTCTCAGTCAAAAGCATATAGGAGTTACCTCTGTGAAAATTTACTGCATTTGACTATGAGAAACAAGGGGAGGAGGGGCTGTGGTTTCTTTTTATACCTGCAGGAGGTCAATGTAAGCGAAAGCGATGAAATTCTCTCCTTGACTTTTCAGGGCTGTTTACAGCTCACATTGTACAGCACCACAGCATGTGTGGCTGAGGATATTCTGGGGTAATATAAAAGTGTGTTCAAATGTTTTATTTTTCTTAGGAACTAGAAAAATTCTTGATTTAAAGACTATAATCCAAATGCACTTCCATACTCTAAGCATGTCATTGGCATTACCTGGAGAGTTAGTTATCAGTTCTTGGTATCAGGTTGAAGGAAGCAGCAAATTTCTGGGGGCAGTGTGATTGCTTCTGGTCTATCCAAAGGGAACAGAGCAAGGAGGCAGCAAGACTCTGGTGTGTTTCGTGACACTGGTTCCCTGCCAAAGGAGAGATAGATGATTATTTTAAAGTTGGTCTTGATACTTATCAATGCTTGGCAGAATAGGATAGCACACTATTTTCTCGTTACTAAGTGTCATACAATGGCCAACATAGGCCAGTGTAAACCTGTAGATGCAATTACCACCAGAAAAATATTAAATGGCTGAATTTGCTGAAATACAGTGTTTCTTGTCATAAATGTTTAATCTGCTTTTATCGCATTTCTACTTCTATTGAGTGAGTGAGGGAGCTAAATAATCCTGTTATCCTATACAAGGTTTCCATTGCCATGAGGTGGGAAAGCATGAAGGTTAAATATCAAATGAGTTGCTTGAAGCTCTAATTTGAAATCCCATCAGGGTCACTTGTTTACTAGCACTAATAGTTAACTAGTGCACAGCCTTTAAATTACTGCTTATTACAGAGGTGCTGTTCACACCACTGTGCTTAAGGACCTGTCAGCATTTCCAGTGGAAAACTCTGTTAACAAAGGCTTATGACTTTGGCATGAATATTTGCTCTGAAACTTGCCAAATGTCATCTCAGGCTAGAAACAGATTATGTCCTTGATTGGAGACTGCTTGACTGGAATGGGGAATAAATTAGTTTTCAAATTATTTTGAACTCTAGAAGAAGAACTGCCTGAAATGTTTCCTCACTACCATACCCTACTGTATTGAAAATAATGTAGTTGAGGAGGATTCTGGGGCACTGGGGTAAGGAAAGGGTAATACAGTGAAGAAAATGAGCACAAAAGTTTGTTTTGTTGCTTTGCAATAGATTCAGTGGTGGTAACAAGCCACATTGATAAACTTTTCTAGCTTTTGTAAAATACTGTTGAAGCTTTGGCAGCTAGAATTTTGGTGGTTTGATACTTCAATTTGCTTCTTTATATTGGCCTTTTAAATCTCATTTATTTAACCTAGTGACTGAGGTGACTTGGGTTTGATTCTTATCTGTCCATCAATATTTCTGTAGCCTCAGACCTGTAATATAGACAAACTTGGGTCTCATTGTCACATCAGAAATGGTTTTCCTCAGCTGCCTACCAATCTCTAGGGTTTGGTCAGATTGCTGAGGATGTGAGAGCTGTTCCAAGACCTCAGCTTCAATGCTGTAAATGGCACTCAGAATTCTCACATTGAAGCACTGTTATTTTTGGGGAATTTCCTCTTACTTTTCAGAAAATAGCTGCTTTCTTATGCTTTTCTATGCTATTGAGCTATACTCAAGGAAAACTCTATTACTCCTGAACACAACTCAGAGCTTTTAATAGTCCACTGTTTTATGAAGGAATTACTTTCATTTTACTGTTGATACACTGGGGGATGTTTCTTTCCTTTATTTTTGCTTTTCTTTTAATATTTTCCTTGAACAATAAATGTACCTAAACTCCATTGTTTTAAACTTTGTTAAATTTTGTTA
Source organism: Turdus rufiventris (assembly GCA_013186435.1). Lineage (NCBI taxonomy): Eukaryota > Metazoa > Chordata > Aves > Passeriformes > Turdidae > Turdus > Turdus rufiventris. Next base: position 9,713,467 of record PYHW01010620.1, on the reverse strand, counting down.
TCTTTTTTCAATTTGAGTTACCTGAATGCTTCATTAATCAAATTAGTGTCTTTCTTGAAGCCATGTGTTATATTTTACTACAACTGCAGACAACACCTTCAAAGATCTTTAATTTTTCTTTTTCTTTTTCTTTTTCTTTTTCTTTTTCTTTTTCTTTTTCTTTTTCTTTTTCT
>PYHW01010620.1:9688498-9712855 GCA_013186435.1 Turdus rufiventris | reverse complement strand
CTTTAAAATTAGTTTTGACAACTAATAGGAATTGGTATGTAAGCTGGGGAAAGGCAAGGTCATATTCCAAACTAGGAAGTAAAAAAAGGCTGAACTAACAGGCCTACAGCCCTGCATATGTTGAGGGTTTTTTTGGCATTAGAATCATTGCAGGGACAGGAAGATAAGAAAGAAAATTTCAAGAGGTGTTTTTTTTTTTTTTTTTTTAATGTAGTAATATATGCAAGAAATAAAAAGTAAGTTAGAAAAGCACAATTATTCCTCCACGTTGCGCATTCATTAAACTGAACAGGAATACTCCATGCTTATAGCAAACCAAGGTGATTGTGGATCAAATGTAGATTATTAAAGCTGAAAAGCAGAATAAAAATGAACTGGGATTGTAGGATATTGCAATGGAGGCTTAAAAGGTTGTGGAAGACCAATCTAAGGTAAAGATGCTCTGAAGCATCAAGGCTATTGGTGAAGAAACTCATTGTTCATTGATATTATAATCTACGATTAGGGGAATATTATTTTAACCCCTTGACTTCACCATGCACATCTGTGTAGAATTCCTTCACTGGGCTTCTGAACACATCAGGCACACTCACGTTGCCCCTGATCTGAGTGCAAAGCTAACAATATTGATTCATTGTTGTGCTGATAATGCTCAATTCAGAAAAAAAAAAAAATTAACCTCGAAAACCAGTAAATTTATTTTCCTTCAAAATCTTTGTACCACATGCAGATGTTGATTATTTCCTATACAATTTCTGTCATTTAGGTGAAGAATCCATGTGTGCCTTCCATGACCCCAAGTAGGTTGTTAGCTGCAGCAGAGAAACAGGACTTCAGAGGGAGTTGCTAACCTTCACTGACTGGCCTGTCAGCCAGAGAATGATACAGAGCACCTTCAAAAGGTCCCCTAAGTAATGAGCACTAAGGAGGGTTATAATGGGCCCATCATTAGCTCCAGCTAATATTTTGACCTAATGCCCACATATACTACAGGTGTCATGCAGGGCCACCATAGGATTAATCTGCAGGATATTTCGTGGTTATATGATGACAACACATTTCTTCAGCATGTTTCCTGACTTGTAAACCTTTATATATCTATTTTATAAAATACAGGTAAATTATGACCTCTTGCATATATTTTTAAATTCTTTGCTCAATCTCATTTGCCTGCAGTGACCAACAAAACCAAGTAAATAGGCATATAAAAGAGAAAATAAATGGCAAGACATTAAAAGCTTACCCTTTAACAAGGATGTAACAAAATATAAATACAGCTACTAGAAAAACTCACCTTTTCTCCTATCTTGTGTTCTTTCTTTAAACTGTTTTTGTTTGCTTGTTTTGACTTTTTTTTGTGTGTGTGTTTTGTTTTTCTTCTCCCCCATATCTTGTTACTACTTACAATTTTGAAGAGGATGAAGACTTGTGCACTCCACTTCTGCAACCATTTTTGGGGTCTCCTGTACACTTATTCCCTGCTTTCCATGAAGAGTTTACTTTCATGATAAATAACTTCTTTTACACCTTTCTAGAACGTGTTCATAAACTTATTCGCTTGGTCCTTCAAAGTGTTGGACATTCTTGCCTTCTTACTTGGTAGTTAAGGATCCTACTCATGTTTTCTAAGGATTTACTTTCTCAGTAGTTACAGTTCTGCTTCCTTTTGTTTTTTTTACATCATTTCCTAAGGAATAGCAGTCACTTTGTAAGATTAACTGAGTGAACATTTGTATCACTTTCATTCTCAACCAGATTTAGGCACAAATTCATCCACTTGCCTGCACTCCTATCAGCATTGCATAGACAGTTGAATTTTATTAATCTGCGTAATCAAACTGCTGAGTGAATTTCGTGTGGCTGTAATTTGAAAGTCATATTGTAGAATACATCAAATATAAAAAGAGAATTCATACAGTTTTTGTCAAATATTACCAAAGACACATTGAAACTTTATGAAAAGCTCATTTTGTTGTAGGAAATTTATTATAAGAAAGGGCAGTATTTGACTGATAAGTACTTACTTTTTAATTCTTTCCACAAACACCTCCACCCTTTCCCCTCCCCCTCGGCAGCTCCATGGTTTTGTATTCTTGTATCACTTACATCAAAAACAATTGCATCCAAAATGCCATGTTTTTTTAAACCTGATAAAGGAGCAAATATTTTTAGCATTCATGCTGAAACACCAGTTAATTAAAGCAAAAATGTCTAATAAGATGGCAAAATCCTAAGTTCTTTAAAACTGACACAAATTGAGAAAAAATTTCAGCTTAGGTTAATAAGTGGAAAGCCTATTCCCAGATCCACCGAAATCAGAGTGTAGGTTAAATACTTTTTTTTTAATTATGTAATTGTAGATGAAAATATGTTCCTTTTTTGGAACTTGTTAAAAGACAGCACAGACTTCATTAAGAAATGTTAGATGTTAGTTTAAAATTGAAGAACTAAAGATTACTGTATTTATGACTATCTTTTTAATAATTTAAAGTTAACTGTACACATTTGATGCTGAAATATTGCTAGAAATGGATTCTATGCCAATTTAGATAATTTATTAAAGGCGCTATTATTTTGGGGAGTTGGATAATGTTAAACTCTAAAAGGCCATTGCAAATAATTTTATTCATTGAGAAACAGCACTTAGTAGAAAAGGGAAGAGAAAAGAAAGTATTTTGGATGACATTTAACTTGACTTCATTTGGGCACGAGACCTTGAAATTCTCATAAGAACTTACTGAACAAATCAATGTTTTGTTAGGGTTGCATATTTTTTTCCTTCTTTTCTTAATGGATTATTTTCAGGGTCATTAAACCAATCTCAGCAGTCTTTTTATTTAAAGAAAAAGAATGAAATCTTTTCTTGAGATAAATATATTCAGTCCTTAAAATGATAAAGTCTGGTCAATCTATGTTTGTTGTTTCTTTCTCTATTGCCACTAAAAATAAATCCTTCAAGAGAACATTTCTTTAGCTCACTTTTTCATTATTTCCAGAGGCAAAAGCTGGCAAGGCAATTTATAATTCAATTTTTGCTAAATCCACAACACCTAATATATATGTCAGGCATTTCAACGGCAGGGTACTTTGGGGATAGGTGATAAATTGTGCTGATTATAAGTGCAAGCTGTTCTTCTAAAATATCATATCCAAAAGAAGGCAAGTATTATTAGGAGAATGTAATGTATCTTTAGAATGTCTAGAAACATAAGAGATAATCACTTCACATGGATATATTTTCCCTTGAGTTTTACAGCTCAATATTACGGTTTCACCATAGTTTTGATAGCACTCATCTGAATGGAGGGACCATCATAGGTTGGTAGTCTTTCAGCAGTCACATAGCTCTTAAGCCTGCAATAATTCATTCCTCCCAGAAAAGAGCTTTACTATGAAACCTGAAACATGGTCATAATAATTTTCTGATTATGTTGGGGAATGTGAAAAGTCTAAATATTATTCTGTAGTATAATCTCTCCTGATCTTTTAAACAACTTTTCAATGTTTCCATGTATTTTCCTGTGGGGTACGCGTGGTTGTTTATTGATATTGTTTATCAATACTGCTGAGCTAAACCAAAAACGTTGTTCATAATAATCTTGGTTGTTAAGAAAATTTGAAAACAAGGAAAAAGATGCAGGAAAGCTCCTGTTAGTTTCTGCTTTTTTAAACAAAAATCTGTTAGTATTACAATGATGAGATCAACGTATCAGCTACAAACAGTTAAAACCAAAAGATAGGCAAATGATTGAGATTTGAGGAGTGATGGAAACCTTTTCAATTTTATGTTGCCGGTCTTAATTTAGCTTGGCTGATTTTGACTTAGTTGCTCAGCAGATGCTCCTTGTTTATCTTGCCAACTGTAATTTGTATCTGGATCAGTCTGTCTGAGGAACAGACTAATTTTGTGACTTTTTAAAAGTCAATTTAATACTCATCCTATACTATCATCCTGTTTTAGATGTAGTTCCTTCTCTTTAACTTTTCAGGAAATTGTTTTCATGCTTTAAAGGCGGACACTTATTATTTTTCTGAAACAGGAAAACACCTTAAAGGAAAGAGAACAAAATGGCAAATTTTATGTGCATCGAAGATTAAATAAAATGTCAGGAATAAAACTAGTAAGGCATAGAGTAGAAAAAGATGGCTCAAAAAGCTCCCTCTCTTTCTAGTTTCTATTTGTCTGTTACTTTAATTTCTCAGTTTCTTTCAAATGGTGTCCTAAATCTTCTCTAGAAGTTCTCCTTATTTTATACAACATCAGCAACCTTTTGTAGACTCAAGTGCTTCTTCCTTGCCCTCAAACTCTTAGTTTTTGTATCATCTAAACTCATTTAATGAAGAAGATGAACAAAATTAGAAAACAAATGATCACTCATGAACCAGACCAGCCTAGCGTGCACACTTGTCTGAAAGACTGATGAGATAATACCTGCAAAAGAATGGTCTGCTCTGACAGGAAAAGGAGAACCAATGTGTCCAGAACACCCAATAGCTCATCTGGCAGTAAATGAGAGGTCAAAATGTCACTCTTCCAGTCCTGCCCCTTGTGGTGTTAGAAATCTATGAAAGAAGTCCTATTATCTACTCAACAGTATTATAGGCATTTTTATAGCATGGATGGGAAATTAAAAGTGGGTGAAAGTATGGATGGAAAAGATACATTCTCAAAGGAAAAATGAAGTATTGGAGGAGGATTGAAAAATACCCTGTGAGGAAGTCAGTGAGAAATGGATACCCTTTAGAAGAGTCAGACAGAGATGCTTCAAAACAGTTGAAGAAATAGCAAAGGATAAAATGAGGAAGAACCATGAAAATTTTTGCCCTCTTATTTTAGTCTTTCCCTTTGAGATTCAAAAATAATTCCTTAAAAATGGAGATAAGTGTAGTTGAGGATTGCTTGCTCATGATTGATGATACGGGGCAGGTACAGTTTCTGTTTGGCAATTTTCTGGGCAAAGAAGAACACTGTGTTATAATACCCTTCTAGGCAAAGACATGCTGAAATTTGTAAGGCTGTTAGTTGAACCTAATCTCACACTGGTAGAAGCTGTTACTACAGCAAGCCAGATTGAATCAGCTATTAATAATGCAAAGATGTCATTACTTTCCAAAAGAGATTCTTACCACAGCTTTTGAGAGCATAATATTTTTCATTTTATTAGAGGCAGACGTAGAAGGCGACATTGTCTACTGTATGAGTAGTAAGGTTTTTTTTTTCCTGAAGAGGGTTTTAAAGGGCAAAGAAAAGACAGAGAAGTTAAATCATCCATTTTTCTAATAATTTTCCATTAGATAAATTAAAATTTAAGCTTCCATTAATATAAAATTCCTATTATGGATACATTATTGGCCTTGACGAGCATGGTAGAGAAAAAGGTAATTTTTTCAGAGACAATTTTTTTTAACATGTTTGTCTATGCCCTGACAACACATGAAAGGACTTGTTAGAGTCCTTATGGTTTTTATGGGAAAGAATTGAGGCTGGCCTGTAAATATCCTCCAGCCAATGTAAAAAGTGTAGCTCTCAACCCTCTGGAATAAGAGCAGACCTTTGCTGTAGATGCAGCCTTTTTACTGTTTTTTCTCATTCTTGTTTTTTTTATTTTTGGTGGGTTTTGTGGAGTTTTTTTTCCCTTTTGTTTTGTTTTGTTTTGGTGGGGAAGGACATTAATTAGTTGCTGGATTTGGGGGACTGTTTATCATATCTTCTACTCTTGTGTATGAATTTATACACAAAAATTTAGAATTTGAATCACTGATGCAGTATTTCTAAAGCATCTCTTCCTGAGAGGGTTGAAGAAGACAGGAAGGTTATATGGTCTTGTGAGTCTCAGGGACCTTGAATACAGGCAAAACATATATTTTGATAATGAAATACAGAAAACTATTTTCAAAATAAATACAAATACAGTATTTCAGTATAAATACAAATACAAATCCTGAATATTGTACTTGGTAAGTGGAGTGATAAAATTGTTATTAATTTCTATGTGAGATTAGGAAAGACAATTTCAGACTTCACATAGGGGCCAGACTTCAGCCAGTCCCCTAGTCACAAGAGTCTGTTTCTATACACTCCCTAAAATAAGAGTAATTGACTAAAGATCCAGTTCTTTTCTTTCTTTTTCATAGCAATCAAGACAGCTTAGTTTGACTTTCAAAGGATTTTGCAGAAACATCCTGTTGGTGCTGTGATATAGTATAGGAAGGAATGGGTGAAGAAGACAAGACCAGCATCTAAACAGTGTGATGGAAATGCCAAGGTGCCACCAAAGTAATCCATTGGCCTTTACATAGTTTTCTGATAGAAAAGAGGAGACATAGAGTCTGGATCATCCTTGTGTTCTCTAAATATGGGCAGATGTATATGTCATCTCAAAAAATGTGAGAAAGAAAGCTCTTCAGGTGATGTCATAGGCCTGAAAGCATATGGTAGGACCAAAAAAGTACAATTAAGGTTATTTTAAATCACTTCAAAGTAAATGTGATTTGTTCTTTTAATTAGTTCAAAGGCTTCTGTGAGAGATATTCCTCCTAGGTTCCTATTATGACCAAAAGTTGAAAAAAAACCAGGTATTGTATCCATTTGAACATTCAAAATCAGGAATTCCTATAGAAGATGGTGCCCCTGTTTTGTTGCAAAAACCAGATATTTAGGGTTGAGATTTTTTGATAGAAACATTTCAGAGTCTGCTGTCATTAAGAGGGTGCACAGAGGGAAAGATAACAAGACTGTAATTAATTTTATAATGCCGAAGAAATTTTAGTGAAGTTAAAGTAAATAGAGGCCTTGGGCAAATGGAAATCAAACTTTCAATTACTCTAAAACAGATTCTGGCTCATTCAATCTAGCTGACACTTCGATGTGTTTAAATCCTTGCAGACGCTATGTAAGAACTGAATCCAGGCCAACAACACCCCCTCTGTCCTTGCAAATGCAGGAGCAGTGGTATCTCAAGAGTAAGAGAACCAGCTCATTCAAGAGGGAAATTTGTAGATGTAACATGAACAGTGGCTGTCATTAAAAGTCAAATGACTACTTTTAGATGTTGGTGAAGGTTATCAGAGGGAAATATAGCACATTAGATTTTGCAACCTCCTTTCGGGGTTTTGCTGTGTTTTCCTGTTTAAAACAAAATCAATGTTGCAAAAAAAGATGAAAGGCAATGAGCATAGCATTTGTTTTACTCATTTGTACTTCAACAGTAATTTCATAATCAGAGGTATCTTTAAAAGTATAAGCATCTCCCATTCCTATAGTTGATATCCTAAAACTGCACACCCATAACAGCACTCTTGTGATAAGCAACAAAAGAGTTTGTATATCAATATTTACACGATACCAGTAACAATAAAGTTTGTGCTCTCAACAATTTTTTTTGCTGTGAAGTGAACACAAAAAATACAGGAAACATGAGGAAACCCGAAGACAGTATAATTCTAGCACTTGGTTTTAATTAAAAACTTTTTCTAGACCTTAAACCACATGTTACTTGTATATATTATCAGGATACAGGAAAGAAGAGAAATTTCTCTGAGGCTTGTTAACCCAATATTCAGGGCAGTTCAGTTAAGAGAAGGAGAACAAACAACAAATGGGGAAGGCTGTGAAATGCAGGTGAAATTCTTTCAGTGAAATCACAAGGATGGCACTTTGTAGCACGGGATTCCAAAAAGTGACCAGAGGCTCTGTAAGGAGAAATTAATCCCTTTTTTATTTTCATAACATATTCCCTTAAATGTCTAAAACATCAGAAGCAGCTACTTATTAGATCTAAAAAGTGATCAAACTATTCAAAATTCAATTTTTCCTGAAGAAATAAAGGTAACTCTTTCCCAAATGAAGGTTCTGTGTAATGTGAGTTTTTTTAGCTTTTTGTTTCTACACAGTCAGTGAAGTTCAGTGTTAGTATTCAAAGCTGAATTTTCTGATTGGAAAGAAAGTTAAAAATTATTTGAAAATTCTGTCAGATTCATTCAGAGTATCATGGAACTGTAACTTATTCTATAAATATTCCAGTATAAAATGCAGGACTGTAGCCAAATTAAGTACTCTCTGATGGATTTGGAAGTACATAGGAAGGTGGATCAACTGAAAAAAATTGTTATCTGAAAAAGGACTGACTTCCAAGGCTGCTTGTGAAATAGCTTTAGCAATGAAATATGTGCTAGAACAAGAAAGGAAAACCACCAGATGACAAAACGGGATGGATAAAGTGCATGACACAACAAAACAAAAAGCTCTCCTTAAAACTCCATTGTCATAACATATTCCTCTGCTGGGTCCATGAACAAAACACTTCCCAGGAAGTGCAGTGCAAGAGCAGGAGGTCGATGAAAGTTATAGATGGGGAAGCAAATGCAGCTGAGAGGTTCAGAACGGGGTATAGAGTGCAGAGCTGCGAGTCAGAGCAGCTCTGAGCACCGTGCTGAGCACAGGACGGGAAAGTGCACAGGAACAAGCATATTCTGGGACTGAGCCGAGCTGAGTACAGCTGAAGTGTTCTTACAGACAAGCTGCTTTAAGAAAAAAAATGATGTCACTCTTTTTGCATTGCAAAAATGTGGGCCAGCATACCCTCCTGATGGGGAGTGCAGATACAGCGATAGGGCCAGGAGAGCTATGCTTAAGGTTAACTGAATGCCTAACATGTGTGTCCAAGTGGGAGGAAACTGTGGTGAGACAAGAAATGAGAGAAATAATTCATTTGGTGTCTGGCATGATGACTGTGACTTTCTTTAAAGACGATTTCTTTATATTGTGTAGGTTTGTGGGCTTTTGTGTCTCTTTACTGCTGCTGGAAAGAAGTACATCTCCTTGCTAGGACTAAATTATGATCACTTCAGTTGTGTGACTATTAATCAAGAGAAGGCATTTGCAAGCCTTTCCCAGCCACATATCCTTTGAGGGTTTTGAAAGCTATAGAATGCAGTTTGTTATCTGTCACTGCGAGGCTGTGCCAAGTTCCATGATGCAGTGAAAGCAAAGTCATACGCTGCAGCTGACACTTTCCCACTGACCTCAGCTCATTGCACCGCATAAACAGAAGCTATTACAAGTCAATATGGCTCTTTCTATGCTGAAAGGAGTGCAAGAAAGCTTTCCACGTTTCTGCAAGGTTCAAAGCGAACAATGTGCTTTTTCTGTCACATCAGCAGACGAGGCTGTCATATCCTCAGTTCACCTCATAAATAATAAGCACAGAGGACAGTTGTATAAGGCTGCAGTTCAAAAGGCTTGTAATCTGACAGCAGACATTGCCTTTCCTTAACATGTTCACCTTTAGCCATGCTTAATTGTTGGTGTGTTTCAATTTAATACTGCCTGCTTGGTGAATCAACACCCAGGCTTGTAGGCAAGGCCTTGCAAGGAGGAGCCACTTGGCAAAAGATGGAAAAAAAAATTTGGGCAAAGCCTCGCAGCACTACGGCAGCTTCTGTGAGAAGACACAAATTTAGGAGTGGGTCACCAGGCTTGGGGACCTGCCACAAACTTTTTCAGGGCTGGTGGCAGCTGTCAGGGAAGGGGATTGAAAGGAATTGGCTGTGGCCTCCAGGGAGCCACCACCAATCTGGAGGTGGTGTGGGCAGAGGGGTTGTTTTGTTTCCTGCCCCATGCCCAGAGGTAAATGTGAAGGATTGGAGAAATAAAGCAGGGATTTATTGGGAGGGAGCAGATTTACTAGGAACTGGTGGGCAGGGAAGCATTAACCTTCTGCTCCCTCTCCGAGCTGATCCAATGGTGGTGGGGTGCACGGCTCTTGTCCCTGCCTGTCTTTCTCTCAGGGTCCTCAAAACAGGCCATGAGGCCATGGCACCCTGTATGGGGGCATTTCATTTCCTCCCTTTCCCCCGTGATCTGCCAACGTAAACAACTGCCTACTTTCACCTAAACTGAAAACCAGATCTGCCTCTAATCACATTGGGTGACTGTTGACATGTGTAGAGTTTGATATTTTGATAATATGTCTGTGATAATACTTCATTACAGTTATGTCCTTGGCTATAATTCTTTCAACACAGTCACTTTTATACTGCCCTTTGAGTTACAGGAAAGCATTGTAAAGTCACATTTTGCTCTGATGGTTGCATTACAATTCAGATAATTTAGAATTAACCAGCATTTCATATACCTTTGAGAAAGAGCAACAAATGCATTTATTTCTCTTGTTTTTCTTCTAAAGGAAATTGTGATGTGTTGGGGAGAAAGAGGAGAAGACTTTTTCCCCTGTTCAGATTTGCTTGTAATTTGAAACCATTACTGGTGTGTTGTCATATAATATTATACTCCTCCATTTTACAGACTCTTTACAGTTATTTCACTGATTGCTTGCCTGCACACAGGAGGTCATTAAACTATGACTTAAAAATTAGCTGATCAGCAGTTTATACTATGGATCTGTGGGGGTTTATTCTTTGCATATAGAAACAAGTGTATGTTAGACCGTGCTTTTAGTTTAATCTCTACTAAGTAATATGTCTTGTGATTTGAACAGTAGAAACTTGTTCTTATGTTTTGAGTGAATAAAGTAAACCTTTGCTTACCACTTCTTTCACAGGTGGTAAATTCTCTGCATACATTTTATCAATAGTCTGAAATCTCATAAATTATCTCATGGAGATAATATAATATTTCATCATCTGCCAAAATGAAAGTTTAGGCATTGTTTGAAAATTAATTGAGTGACTTGCAAAAATTTAAAGAAAATTTCCAATACTTCCTTGAAGTAAAATTTTCCTTTAGATCAATAAATTAAAACATTTCATTTAGGTAAACATGGAATGTATTATGTTGATATTAACCAGTTTTTATTAATCATATAAAGTAAAATTAAATTTGCTCTAGAAGTAGAGCAATCTGTCACTTGAAAATAGTTACACCATTTTTGAGACTAAATAATTGTCTTTGCAAAGTTGCTCAATGTTTTCTACATTTTTCTGAAGATCATGGGAACAGACTGCTAAATACTTGTGTTTTGTTTCCTAAAACCAGCAAATTAGACCAATAAAATATATTTCTGCAATGAAGGTAGGAATCAAACGCTTTTTAAGTGGATTCTATGCTCAGAATAAAAGGGTATTTTTTGTAGTTGGATATAATTTCTACAAAGTTTTCAGGAAGAAATGCCTGGCATATCTCTAGCATCCAGAATGTTGAAGACATTTATATTTTGAGTCTGCTAAAGCACACACTTGGTGCATCTTCCTGCCTGTAATCCTGAGCCAATAATATTCTGGACAATATGAATGTGCGTCTTTTCCTGTTGCTGATAATGGAAGATGGAGGTGAACAAACCCATGCAGGATCAACTGGGAATGTGCTAACTTAATCCTTAATGAGAATGGTAAGAATGTTTTTCTTGGGCAATCTTATCATTAGACTGTCATCAGTAGTCAAGACAACAATATAATCCTGTTAGAGGTAGTCAAGATTATGGCCTTTCTTGGCTCATTTAGATTCACTTCACTACTAGTGTTTGGCCTGGAGGTAGGCTTATTTCAATGTCTCCAGATGGCACAGTGTCTGCTAACTTGCAGAACATGCAAGCTCGAGTATCTCCTTGTGCATGGAGTTCAGCTTGACTCTCCATCATGCAAAGAGGCCTCTATATTATAGTTTCATGGCTTACTTTTCCAGCGGAATGGTGGGAGCTGTTCCCTGACCACGTGTAAATGTGTCTCTGGTGAAGGTCTGCATCTGGATTCACGCTGTGGTTGATGTGAAGGTATTCATCTCAGATCTAAAGAAGGTCTGAAGATGCATGCCCAAACACTACCCACAGCTGCACAGTACCTCTACAAGATCTCAGTAAACCCCTAAATTCAGATGAGAGGTGACTCATCTCTTACAGCATTTACAATTTTCCCTGTGAGCAAGTACCGGCAGGTCTGAGATAAGACTGAAGGCCTCATTCCTTATAATAATCTGATCTGTTTCACCTTTTTATTTTAATTTCTAACTGTTTTTGTGTAGTAGGAAATAGTTACAAAGACAGGCACTGACTTGGCAGACGTAGGAGCAAGAATGAAAATTTTAGAAGTGGAAGACATGAGGACTGTGAGTGAAACCTGAGAAAAACTTCTGTTGTTCTTCTTGCTGGCCTAGTTGTGTTTAACCAGAGGGGAAAATAATTGGTATAAGAAACAGGCAGGAACTAGCCCCAGCTGCTGTCTGTCTTTCCCATGAATACCCAAAACTCCTGAGCTTTTTATGAAAGTCTCCTTCACATGTTTATTTTGTCCAGCCTGATTTTTTTTCCCCAGCAGATGTTAAAACCAACCTTTCGCTTGCAAGAAGTTTTGCTTTGATGATTCATTGTACTCTGAGACAAATTTCCAAATCAGCTGTTAGATAAGCAAAGAGTGAAGCAGTGTTAGGAGTAAAGCAGTGTTTGGAGAATATAACGGACAGAATAATAACCTGGTTTGTAATAACCTTGTAATACAAGGTTAGGTGCTGGTGTTTCACCTACTAAGCTAAATATTCACAATCTCTTTCTGATTTAGGTGTCCAAACCTATAGATATATCTTTTCTTTCTCAATGAACTTTTCATCCTTTTACTGACATTAGTTCTTCTTTTTATTCAATTAACCCAGAAACAAAGCTTCTGGCAAGGCGAGTCAACTGTTGTCTGCTGAAAAGAGACATACAAATCTTGTCACATGGCTTTTATTTCTATGGTCAGGAACCCTCAGGCCTGTTATTAAGGCAACTTAGGCTTGTGTGGAACTTTGCTGTCTCCTGCACACTCTGAAATAAGATTACATGATGGAGAAGATCAATTTACTGAGAACATTTAAGCTCAGAATATTAAGCTTTTTGTGCAATCACATCTCCTCTCTAGCTGTGTGGCATAAAAGCTAACCACAAGATCCTTGACAAATTAGATATTACCACATCTAACTGTGTATATTTAAGCTTATCAAACTGAATCGTTGCATTGTGACTGTGCTCTTACACAGACAAGGACTCCATTTAATAAATGCAGCGCCATTTAATAGTAATTAATCACCCAACTAAAATGTCACATTAAGGTCAAAGAGACCAGGAGACAAATAGAAGAGAACATTAAATTCAGCTGACAAACATAGGAAAAGAGAATATAGAGCCAAAGAAAGTTCTGGGACATTGGCACTGGTAAAACATTTAATCCAAACTTCTTTACTTTCCATTCAGTTCAGAAATAATCACATTCACTTGGTTCAAAGCAAGGTCATTTTTGTAACTTTTAAATGAAATTTCCTCATTGCGTGTGCAGTGACAGCCCATTCCAAGCTTGGAATTGTGGGTGCATTTTACGGATGTTGTGTTCTCAGTATTTGCTGTTTCCTTCCTCCCTGTTTCTCTCCTTTTTTCTTTGCTGTTATGACATTCTTCATTTTTGTGGAAGTTTCCTCAACATGTCCCGAGCACAGGCACCCTGGAAAATCACAAGTTTTTGTAGTTTACAATGCAGAATTTGATTTCGTATTACTGCTGTGTAGTGCTTTAGCTTTTGTCATGGTTTAATCATTCAACAGCAACAAGATCAAAAAGAAGTTATTCAGTTAAATAGGAGGACTATTTGTGTTCAATGTTCCTATAAACAGAAACATAGGAAGTTCTGTTTCAGAGGAAGCATATTTGCCATCTGCAGAAGCAATTATATATATGGAGTTCCTTATACTAAAAATGGGATATTGAAGAAAAGGAAAAACTCCATTGTCAATTCCACTTCTTCACAATTGTGTCAGTCAATTTCAATATAAGCGTATTAACAGGTTTACACGTGGGGCCCTATGTGTATACGTTTCATTATTTCTCAGTGTCCTTCTTTTTCTTTTCCTTTTTTTTATAGAATATAGAAGCAAGCAATCACTATCTAGTTTTAAAAAAGGAATTTTGAGAGGTTAAATATACTGGTTTCTATGCATGAAGAAATGAACTTGTAAAATACAGACGGGGATGAAAATATGTTATTGTCAGTGGATGTTACAAAATTCAGACAAATGGCTTCGAAATAGACTTGTTTTTTAAAGCATCTATCATTTCTCCTTCCTGTTCCGGAGTTCTCAGTTTTATGTCCAAGAATTTTTGTATTAGCCTTGTGAAAAAGAGTAATTCTTCAAAATTACTCTGCATTTGGCAAGATCTGTCTTTATAACTTCTGTGTCAGTCCAAAGAATTTTGGCCTTTTCAAAGGTTAAATATTATCTTTCAAAATTGTGTAATTCTGGCTTCAACAGGAAATATCTCCATTTTCTATAATAATCTTTTCTTTCCTTACCTTTAATGTCAAAAAGTTCACATATGAATGCTCAAACTCATGATATTGAAATATTAGTCACTAATTTTTCACACTTATATGTATGATAAATATGAACTTGGTACTGGTCCTGGTCCTGGTCCTGACCCTGGCAAATCCGGAGAGACATTTTCATATGTGAAGAGAAATCATAGTTTGCAGTGCTGGTTGTCACACATTGACATACATTTTAGTTTTTAATGAAGGTTTTGATGACACAAAACTCCAGAGTTCTGGTGGTAACATCTGAATTGCCTCTGCAGGTTTTGTAGATGAAAGATTATTTTTCTCTTTCAGCTGTCTATGTTTGTGATAACTTCTGTAAGAACATGGTTCATTGTATTACCACTGAGCTTTTGGGACAATCCTATAGACGTGACCCCATTTCTTACACAGCCCTGACAGTCCTCCAAGAAAAGCATGTTTGACAGTATAGGTTAAAATATGATCTTGTTTATTTCATAAGCCAGTGGTTTCCAAACTGTGGTCTGCATTCCAACCTAGTGGGCTGTCTTTAGTAGTGATTGGTCTGTGGTTTGCAGCAGATCCTGTGGTTATCTGGACCTCCATTAGGAAGAAAATTTTCTGGATAGTAGCACAGCCTCTTCCAAAACGTGTGATCCATAGGTCCTGGAACACAACAGTGTCCTACATTAGACTTCTTGTAATTATGAATAATCTGGAGTGGAAAAAATGATAGGGACAAAAAAGTGACTAAATGAGAGGAATTCAAGTCACCTGGACCATCTGGATGCTAGAGATTCATGACTTTGGGTGGTCACATCTAAGATGTATTTTTACTTCTTTTGCTTTTTTAAAAATTAAAAATAACCAAAAGCCCCATTTTAGAGTCAGTTCTGTCATGTGGAATGGTGTAAGACACCAACAGATATTGTAGGTAGATTTTTTTTCCAGTTTGTGCTGTGTTTGAGTAAACTAACAGTTGGCCACATAGCAATTGGTAGCTGTAGTAGTAGGTGATGTGCCTTTTTAAGTCTATTTTCAGCAGCTAGAGGAAAGCCAGTCCTTTTTTAAGTACAATTCACATCTTATAGCAGAGGTAGTTTGGAGACTTTTAACTAAAGCAGAGCATACACCAAGATTTCCAACTTTCTGTTCTGGTTCTGTCCTGTTTTCTTTCCTTCCCTTGGCATCTCTACAATGGCACTCTCCCTCTACTTGCCCTTGTATCTTGCATTCCTCTTTTCATACATTCTGGCTTTGGCCCTTCTCTTTTTCTTTGACTTCAGCTTTGGTTTCTGCCTTTGGTTCCCTTCTCACCCTCCTTCTTGCCCTCTCTCATCTTTGCAACTCCTATAAACTTGCTGCATTTCCAAACATGCCTTCTACTAGTCCTGGATACGCAGGCCATTTCTTTTACTCCATTGCATCTCTGCCTGGCGTGCACTGAGAGTGGAAGGGCTTTGCTCTCATCTCTGTCCTTTCCAGAGACCTCTCTTGCTATCTGTTCCTTCAAAAAACTCCTTGTTCAGCTCCTTGTAGCTCTAGATTGCAACACGCTCTTCTGACAGACTTCTTGGGGACTAACTAATTCTTGTATGTAAACTCTGAGCATGTACATGAGCTTTTGTGAAGACTTTTGGTTAAATAGAGGTGCAAGTATGATGCTGTTGCTTTGGTAACCCTGTCAATGTACACAGCTAAACAAACAAGTACACAGAGAAGAGAATATCTATCTTTATATCTCAGGAATTTGGAACACATTTAGAAATGTTTCTTTGTAAAAAAGCATTAGTAAGCAAAACTTCCATTATAAAATGTACATTTTTTTATTCTGGAAGGCTTGGCTCCAATGTATTAACTCTGTTCAGTGTGTACATTTGCATTTTTTTGCACAACAGTATGGGTGCAACATTGTGCCTTCATTTTCCACCTGTGATTTGCTTGTGTTCAGCCCATGATTTTCCAGGGTGCCAGAAAATGGGGTTTTCAAAACCCAAAGAAATAAGAAATAGTTTGCTGTCCAAATGAAATGCTGTAGCTTGACTCACTATAGCTAAAGGATAGGGATAAAAAAAGTACATTTTTAAAACAAATTCAAGTTTAGTTGCAAAAACCCCACAAGTCTTGTGCTAATTTCTGTCAAACCTACCTGTATTTGACACTCCTTTGATAGTGACATAAACCCACCACTACAGTTTCCTCACTTTAAACACCTAAGAATTTACTTGCTTCTCAAGAGAGAAGTAAATCACTGATCTAAATGCTAATTTCATCCTCGCCAAGTGTTTGGATGAGGCTGATCATGTCAGTGTCGTCCCATAACTAGCAAAATCTGAGAGCTCCCGTGTCCAAACTCATAGCCTCCACAGAAGTGAGGCCCAGTTTGAATGGGTTTTGTTTTATGAGTTGAAATTAATGCAGATGTAACTGTGGCACAATGAAATGTAACAAATACTTTAAAAATCCCTACACATATAGAAACCTGTGTGTAACACAGGGAAAGAAGTCTGCTGGCTTGCAAAGGGGGGTGAATATGCGTTTTATAGGCTCTCCTGAGCCTTGGGGGATACTGGTGCCTTTGCAAGAACTGTGCCCATGATGAGGCTCACAGGGAGTCAAAGTAAGTGTATATAGATGTGTGTGTGTGAAAAGGCTGTACATTCTGGTCACAAAACAGAGCATGCAGACTGCACTGATGAAGTCCCTTTTTTCCCAAAATACTTGCCTGCTTCCTGGGCAATGCCATAAGGAGCTTACCTTGCTGAGGATCCCTCACTCCCTCAAGGGGACAGCATTCCCCAGCCTGTGCTGCGACATGCTGGGTGTCTTTTATTTGTTTTCTTTCCTGGCCATACTACCCCTCTTGGGGCAGACGCTTTAGTGAGATGGATCGCACTCAGGTAACTGGCAGTTCAAGGAAGTCCTTCCCCGGGTTGTTTACACCAAGGCGTTTTAGAGCAGCCATTTAGCTTCCACCCTGTCCCACCCCGCTGACCAGCTGTAAGTGTAAAGGCCGCCAGTGGGCCTGCAGGTCGCTGATAAACTAAACCCCCATTTGGCAGGCAAGGAAGCCAGGACGATAAGGATGTTGATTTATGTTTTATCTGTCACTACATTTTCAGTAAAGTTGGGCAGCGAGCCTTAACGGAGCGCAGGCTGTTATCACCTCTCCTTAGCCCTTTAAGTGCAGCAGGCTCTTTGGTGTCTCTCGCTGAATGCCGCTTTGTTAATTGCGACGGTAAACAGGACACAGCGCTGACCATCGCTGTGCTTGCCTCACAAAACCACGGGATTTGGGGAAGGAGCCTGAGTCCATGGGGAGTCACACACCAAAGAGGGTTCGTAGAAGTACTCAGCATTTCCTGGACTTGCTTCTATCATTTGAAATGTATTGCATACCTTGAAGTGAATGTAATGGCTGGCTTAATTGGAGATAACTCCACTGAAGTGGCCGTAGTTACCATTTATGTCAGCGGTGAATGTGCCCTTTAACGCTGTGCCCCTCAGGTATGGCTGTTCAGTGTAGGAAAAACCTGACTACATTCATTACCAGTGAAATAAATGCTGTGAATTATATGTATGATTAGGTACCATTTTCCCCTCATTTTGGATATGTGAGCGTTATTTTTCTGAAAGCATTGTAAGATTTTACACATTATATTTAATGGCAAACACATTTTTAGTTTTGTGAAGCACCACATGCTTTTTGGGACCAGTAGAAGTGCCCACAGAGAAGAGGGTGGAAAGAGCTGGGAGAGAAACAGAAGCAGTAAAATACTAAAATATTCTGGCAAAACCAGAACACGGAAAATCTGAAAAAATCCACCCTAAGCAATTCTTGTTACATCCTATGCAGAATGTTAAAATTACAGATTTTTCTTTTCCTTTGTCCCCTTTTGATTTCTTTTCCTTTTTTTCTTTCTTTTGCTCTCTCTCTCTAAATATTTCATCTTACCTTTCAAGTCTATCATTACGTTTCTTTCTAAACAAATCTAGAAACAAAAAAAGGAGCTAGTTCCTGCTCGAGGTCAGTGGGAACTTCGCCATTGACTTTAAATAGGTCCAGAAGCAGGCCCAACAGAGCATTTTATAGCTTCCTTTATTTATCTTAGGTTTTATTTTGAGCAATGTGTCTTTTGTATGACTGCATTATTTCCACAGTGAACACCATAATGATGGCCTCATATACATTATTATATACACACGTACTGAACAAAGCATTATTGATAGTTATGCTCTTTTAAACAAGTGCAAAAGACAGCTATGAAAGTACAGCACAAGGATATTTTTGTGGTGCAGATTCCATAAGCCTGTGTGGGGTGCTACTCCATAAAATTGTCAAGAGATCTGTTGATTACTGAGAAACAGGTGATTGAAAAGAAGTAATTAGTGCTTCAGTCTAAGAGGTCAGGCCTGCAGTTCATTAGGTTTTGTAAATGATGCCCATAGCTGATCTGTTCTTCCTGAAAGAAATGGTAGAATGAATCACTGTTCTCTAACTGGAATACAGCAGGAACCGTACTGAAATGCTTGAGCTTAGTGTCTCCAGGCTAATGGGCCAAGGATAACAATACAAGGTTTGGCAGAAATCTGGCTGATAACCAGGGATATCAGCTATGGAGTGTGGGGGCCATTTGTTACACAAGATTCAGATGAACAAATGATGGAAGGAACTGTTTCTGTTTTTTGTTGATGACAGTTATGAATTTTGGGTTCTTTGCAAAGCTGTCTCCAAGGAATCACCAAAGGGCCATCTCATGCATACAGATAATTTATCACCATTACAAATGTACTGTATTAAAACCATGCCAACAATGTAAATACAAGAAAAAAATGAAGATGGTTTTGCTGTAAAAGTGGCTTCTGCCACGAATTAGAACCACTAGCCTCTCTCTGTCTTGTCAAAAAGTAAGGTAGACTCCTAGCTGGATAAACGCTTCAGCTCACAGAGATCTGGCAATGAGGATGGATCAAAGGCATATTTTTCTCTCACAGTCATTATGAGAGATCCTCTGGATCAGCTGTACTTGCAGACTAGCCTGAGAGAGCCACACCTCTTTCACCGAAGCGAAAAGGGTCAGCTGAGCTGTGCAGGTGTGCTGCAGGAACCAGAAAATGTCATTGTTGTGTCCACTCCCTTCAGCCAGCTGAAGTTAAAAATCAATTCTCCTTCCAGTTAGTGTAGTTATGTTACTTGTAGGGCAGCTTTGATGCCGCTGGGTTTGTATTCCACAGTAAGTCACAGCAGCTGTCTGGAGAACATATAACCTATTTACTTCTGGTTGTCACGGAAAGAAATCTGCTGCTAGGCAAAACAGAAGCATTTATGAAAACCCATGGGTGAGGAGAGGCCGCAGATCTTACAGCAACTGAAGTCCTGCTCTCTGAACAGAGGCACACAGACAATGCCCTGCACACAGGGTGAAATACCAGCTCTTGGCAACATACACAGTGGGATTGGTGCTTGCACCCAGAAAACATTTCTGAGGATGGAAGAAACCTGTAGTCATTAGTTACCACAAAAATATATTGTTGACAAGCAATTGTCACTCTAGCAACCTCAAGAGAAGAAACAACTGCTTGATGAATGAGCAGCCTTGGCTGCAGCATAATAGCCCAGTGTATTTGTTGGACTGGAGCTGAGGAAAAAATTTTATCAATATTATCTTTTTTTTAATTGATACATTTCCCACAAGCCAACATGGCTAATCTACAGTACATTTGTTTTCTCAGGTATTTGCTGAAAGCTTTCTGCTAACACATCTTCAGTGCTCATAATAAATTTGTCTGCATGCATAGTTTTCCAGTGTTTTTATTATTTATTTGTGGCAGAACAAATAAATTTCTAAGGATTTGGATCTTATAAAAATATATAATGTGTAAATGAATATGTTCTTGCACCAGCTCTGGTGTCTGTTTTTTCAATTTTTCCTACCATTAAACAGAATATTCATGGAAAATAGATTGAGAAAGGGTGTCAATAACACTGAAATAAATCCAGTGTTTTATTCAATTGATTATCCAGGAACAGTTTTGGGCCACTTTCCCAATTCTAATAATTTTTAAAAAGAGAGAAAGAAGTCCTCTCATCCATTTAGAAGTTATGTCACTTTAAAAGTTGCTATATTCCATTACACAGTCCCCCACCCACTTGTTTGCCCAAATACAGTTTGCTACTAGATGGATCTAGAGCAGCTGCCTTGCCCCAGAACAGCTGCTGGTCCTCGATATTTGCAGCTTCCTCTTGCTCTCTGATACTCCATAAAACTGTTTATATTCCCTGTAAAAGTATTTTCATTCCGTTTGCTTAGTGACCATGCACCACAAATATTCTCTTTACCACTAACAATCATGAAATGAAAATGTTTACAAAACTTTATTTAGTGCCAGTACCTAATAAACTATAGAAATCCTCTGAAGTAAATGTGTGCATGCAATGTGTGTATGCATGTATGAATGAAGTATTTACCTAATTTTTCTGTGCAGCAGAGAGGTGGTGATGTACTTTTACTAGCACTACTCCAAGATTGCATGCATTTGGTGTCTACTGCCTGGTTTTATAACTCTTTGAAGCTTATTTATGGTCTGTGGAAGAACTGACATGTGAACTAAGCTAACTATTTTTGCAACTTTTTTTAGAGCTTTGGTCGTATCCATTCAAGATCATGTGTTTATGCCACATCAATGCAAACTTGTTGTTTTTCCTGCCTCAGATCAGGTATTTGAGCTAGTTTGTCCTGCCCTGATTTGATGCTACCCATCATAAACCATTTGCACTTTTCTTCCTGCATTGCTGTAACTGGATGTGTTCTGGAAGAGGAATTGCCCCACAGTTTTTATTAAGGTGATATACTTGAAAATATTTGATTCAATATTAGGAGAACAATTGCTTGCCTTTGAAGGAACTCTGTGTCATAAGAGGGAATCACAGTGCATTTTAGTTCATTGAGTTAATTGCTGCCATCCCAAGACTCTGAGGGAGACTTGTTTGCTCTTCTGTTTGCAGCTGGCTTGTCTTTCTCAGATGATACACAGGGTGACTGAGCAACACTTGGTAGCTTTCATCCTTTCCTTTGCTACTTGCATTTGGTATCTCGCACACAGTATGTATCTCCAATGCCAAATCCTCTTTATCAAGCTCACAAAAACAGGCTGTGATGTGCTGCCAGCACGAACAAAGTGCAATGGAGTAAAGTCTTGGAAGGGAAAGCTTTGCTTCTGCACAGAAATTGTTCATACCCAGCAGCAGGATTTGCTCTCTAGCTGATCTGCTTTCAGTGCAGGGCAGGATTTAGGCAGAACTACCACGGTACCCCATCTCTCTGAACTTCAGTGACTGAGAAATGGATACTTTACCTATTGTTTTGGGTATTTTTAAAGCATGTTGTTTGGTTTAGAATATTTATTGCTTTTCTTGTGATCCTAAAATCCATGACTGCTGTCAGCATAGTAGCTGTATTTCTTTTATGCCTAAACTGTTCCCACAGTGTGTGTTACAGAGACTCTTCGGTTCAGTGTTTTTAACTAACATATATGTGAATAATAATATATAGATGGATTCCATATTCTTATATGTTCTGATAATCTTGTAAAAAGAATTTTTTCTATTAGGAGTTTTTTTCTGCTTAATAATTTGTTTTACACTGCAAACCAAGGACATAACTCAGAAGCCTTCAGCTGGGTGTAGTGTTTCAGTTCCTTTCCTGTTCTCATCAAGTGCAGGAACCAACACTACAAAGAGAGACTGGGAAAATTTTATTTCAAAAAATACATCTCTCTTGCCTCCTGCATTACAAGTCTCATACTAAAAAAAAAAAAAAATTAGACACCTTTGCCTTTCACAGCAGTTAAGGGTCAGTCTATAGAGGAACCAAAAGTGTTGTTTGCCACCCCTACCATCACAGCCAGAAGCACTGCCAAACCTCATGCTCTCTTAACTGGCTCTCACAACACAGCTAATATATAAAACCAGATAATAATAAACTATGTTCTGACAGATGACTTTGAGCTAAAAGAGTTTGCAACAAGACAGCATACAATATACCTTTTTTTCCCTGGGATCTCTGTAGCTGACCTATTCTTAAAATAGAATTTTGTGGTTGGGAGACTTTTGAGCCTTCAAAACAAAATTTTTCAAAATGTTAATGAACTTGCTTCTATATGTCTTTGTCTAATGATAAGTATAGTATATAGTACATTTAAAACAGTATTTGATTCCAGTATCTCTTGACAGTGAAGAGGTTCTTTTTCTTTGAAGGATTTAAGACATCACACCTGCTCCTCTTCCTCTTTTTATAGTGCATAAATACATAATATGTAATACTTTTACCTGGTGCTCTTGCACAACATTCACATTACAGCAGGTACCTCTGTGGTTCAATTAAGATACCACAAATTGGCTTCTGTGCACTGAGGAACGAGGTTTGTGTTTCTGCGAGTTCCTTTTTGTCTTTGGGAAAGTAGCCAGAGCTACCTCAAGCACCCTAAGTTTAGAGGGGCCTTTGTTTGTCCAAAGCAGTTCAGAATATCTGATACTATAAAATGTGTGGGAGAGGTAGTTTTATCTCTTAAGCATCCTTATCCATAGCTTCAGGAATAACTAACTTTTCCTTTAAATCTGCAGTCTGCATATGTTTTGGATTAGTTGCATTTGTGTTTTTGTAGGTTTTATGAGTTTTTAAAAAATAATTTTCCTGTTTTCTGAGCAAATTATATGAAACATCTGCCCTAAATTTAATCTATCAAGCTCATAAAGGGAAAAGGCAGACGTTTTATGAGTGATATTATAAAATTTAGATAATTATCTTGTTTGTTTTAGCAGTTTCTATTTTGGTCTCTGTACAGTATTCTTCCACTAAAAGACAATTTTTATATGGTGTACTGGTCAAGAAGAACAGCCAGTGATCACATAAAAAGTACGTTTAATAGTGGTCCTGTTAATCAGTAATGTTTTGTGTATTTTAAACTGAACTACATTCATTGTGTAAGCATAAACCTGATCTCAAACCTGTTATATGGTTCTCAGATTAAAAAAGTAAAAAAGGTCTCTGTATAGACATCATATAATTCCCATAGCCTTCACTAGATGTGCAACTTATGCAAGTTAAAGTAGGGCAATCAATACAAGATCATTTGATGGCGCCCTTTTCCTCTGCCATCGGCATCAGTTCAGTGAAGTTTTGTATCTGCCATATGTGCAAATCTCTTTAATGAAAGGTGGAAAATTATTTTGCGGAGTCATCATCATGTACACACCCATTCTTACCTCCTTTACTAGTCATCTGCCACTGTTAAAGGCAGTATCCTGTGTTTGTGTAAACCTCTGGTATGCCCTGCTGTGATGATCCTTGTTGCTCATGTTCCTTTTTTTGGGGGGTTTTTTGGGGTTTTTTGTTTACTTTTTTTCTAAAGCAGATAATTCCACTAACTTTGCAGGACAGAACCAAATATAGGATCAAAAATGGATGACAAAATTATTTTATTTAAGTGAAGATGCTGATGGCTTAGTTTCAGGAAAAAAAAGAAAAAAAGAAGAAGAAGAATCATCCATGAGAATACTCACCAAACAAACCTTATTGGGTTGTAAGTGATCTTCCTTCTCTCAGAGCTGAATCACAACCTTTCAAAGATCATATGGATTCACAATGTTTTGGCTATGTTGGTGAGACCTCACCTTTTCTGGGCAGTTTTTGGATGACACTTGCTCCACCTCATCTTATGCCTTCTTTAAACTTTTCTAAGTGAGATATAATTTACTATTGCTCTTCTAGTTCACATATTTTCTTTCCTTATTTCCACAGTATTTTCCTCAGCCAATGAATGCTCAGCTTTCCTTGTAGGACTTAGTGCAGTGGAGGTCCAGTGTGTGCCTAGTTAAAGTAGAGTCCGTACTGGCCTATTGGGAAAAACTGATCCTTTCTGGCTTCAAATTTTTTTGCATGTTCTGTGCAAAATGAAAAAATGATTGAAATTAAAATGCCCCATAGAATAAGAACAAGTTTTTTTGCTTGTTTGGCTTTTTTTTTTTTTTTTTTTTTTTTTTTTTTTTTTTTTTTTTTTTTTTTTTTTTTTTTGGTTTTTTTTTGGTTTTTTTTTTTTTTTTTT
>PYHW01010620.1:9605446-9668575 GCA_013186435.1 Turdus rufiventris | reverse complement strand
TTATTAACGAAAACATCAACGTTGCCGACACACCGGCAATGCGGCTTATACTCCGTGCGGCTTATATTCGTGAAACTACTGTAATTTACAGGCTTTGTCCTGAATTTATTCAAACCATAGAAGGAAAAAGTAGAGAATGAGAATTTCAAATGTAGACTAGAAATTCTGAGTTTCTATGCTGCAGCAGTGCAGGACAGTGCAGCTTAAGCTGGCTGAAAGCACACAGAAGTTGGATAGAATGACTGCAGAACATAGTGTAAAAGGTTATTAGAGACCTCAGTAAAGGACATCTGCCCAGCAGGAAAAACCTCAGTGTTTTGGGCACGTGAGTTAATTATAGTATGGACAGCATGCTCACAAATATAGGTGGACAGAGCTATCAGCTGGCCTTTCTCACCTATCATTGTACCAGGAGGCTCTGCTGAACAAGGCTCAAAGAGGTATCTGGTAGCACTGATAGCACTGATACTGCTGGGGCTACAAAGGTTTGGTCTCACTGGTCACTGACCCAGCTTTTAGCACATGGGCTGAAATACTGCTGGCTTTGGTGGTCTCAGCATTTCTTTGTTGAATGGGATCAGAAGAATTTGTAAAGGACTGAAAAGCTGCTGGGTTTTTTCCAAGCTTTTCCAAGCTTGGAGGGAACCAGATGATGCATGCTGTGATTGCCCATGAGACTGGAGAATGAAAAACCTGAAATTGGACAGGATGATGTCAATTAATCATATGGGAGTGTATTTGTTGTGCTCAACTGTGCATTTAAATTTAAATAATTGAACATCAGTACAGCATTTTGAAGAATGGATACTAGCAAATCTAGTCTCAAAATGTTCTAATTAAAGTTATTTTAAATAGGACTTACAAAGTTTATATTTTAAAATGTTTCCAGTTTTGACTGCAAGATCTTTTTCCAGAGATTTCTTTATAGTAAACCTGAAGTTTAATCCTGTATTTTACCTTTTAAAATACTATAAAGCAATGGATCCCCTGGCTCTGTTTCATCAAGAAATTAAGGTGAGGTGCAGAAAAAAAAAGAGCTGCAATAATTATGTATAATATAATCTCACGACTCCTCCACTGTTTCTGTTATACCACAGATATTTCTGGATACTGATTTCCAGCATCTGTAGGACCATATTCCAGCTGTTCTCAGACTTTCCCATTTCTGGAAGCCTGCCCCTCTTCAGCTCAAACCACAAATATCCACACAACAGAAATCTAGTCATTGTCCAAGGGGTGAGTCAAAAGACTAGCCAAGGATTACCCCAGAATGTCTCTGTTATTTTTTCACTCCCATCTAAGAACTTTTAGAATCACAAAGTCAGGCATGAATTCATTACCTCAAGGCAAGACACTAACATTTTTGTGAAGTAGCCCTGACAGAATTGTGTGTAAAGGTCTTTCCCAGTTACTAAGGTCTTTAGCACAGGCATGTCCAAGCTGCAAATTAGTATGGCAAAATATGCAAACCTCCACATCTAAATAAGTCACAACCCCCCAAAAATAAAGCAATGGACAGATTTTCTGTTCTCTTTAAAATTTAGGCAACTTGCTTGATGACAATCAGCAGTCCTGTCACTTTCAGATGTCACCAGCTATCTCTTGCTGCTGCTTCACTTCAGGGTTGAAGTTCCATCTGCTCTTTGCTCTTTTTTGGTTTGAAAAAATCTTCCCACAATGGTGACTAAATAATTGGGAAAGCATTTCCAAAAGACCCAAAAGTATTCAGGATACTTCAGATTTTGTTCAAAAAGGAAGAAAAAGGAATAAACTTTCAGAGTCCTGTTGAAAATTTGTATATCTTTATATATTTGATTCCTCATGTTTTTATACTCAACACTAGTATACAGAACTCCACTGGATCCTACTTTCCAGTAACTTTCACTAACCTAATATCCTAGTTAATTTTTACCATATTACATATTAAGCTTACCCTTATGTTAATCACTAGAACACATGCAATATTGCTCAAATATGTACATGTCGAATGCTTGTGTGTGAACCCATAAACACACACACACACACACACACACACACACACACTCACAAAAAGGGAAAAAAAAATAAACTGCTAAACCAAACTGTATTCAAATAAATAACTTATCCTACTCCCTATTCTAGCCTAGTCTAGTTTTTTAAGTTGTTTTTTTATGGTAAGAAATATGCTTTTGATGCAGGATTTTTTGAAATTTTGCTACAAGAATTCAGGATTTAACTAATTAATACAAAATAACAAAAAACCCTAATGCAACCCAAACCAAAACCCACAAAACCCCAAACTGGTTCCTGCAAACGTTAATGTGCACTTGTTACACACTAGATTTTGAACTTGTGTGCAGCAGGGAGCATTTTAGCTGGTACATCTCACATATGGACTATAGCTTTCAAGAAAATGTCAAAATTTCCTTGTTTTCTAAATTTTTCTAATGGTTCAAGTTGTTTTGATTCTTATTTGTGTGAGTTGCTTTTCTGATTCTGTTCAGAAGGATGACTGTTATTCCTCTGAAAAAAAAATTTTTCAAAATCTGTTAAGCTCAACATTATATGTTATTGGATAAAACAGAGGGATTTTCACAAGGGTTTAAAGCAAATTATTATAATTGTTACAAACTAGGTAGTCTTCATTATGGAAGGCACAGAAAATCAATCCGTTTCTCCATTATCATCCTACTGAGAAGCATACTAAATGCAGCTTATTAGGAAATGTCATTCTTATCCCTAAACCAAAAAGACAAGAATAGAACCAAAAGAAGATACTGATAAGGAGAATTATTTTCCTATGCAGTGTTAGTCCCTTTTGCAAGATGACTTTTTAGCCAGGAGTTCATGAAGTTTTTTTCCCTAAGACATTTTTTGGCTATATAAAACATCCTGTATAGTCAGGGCTAAAATAACAAGAGATTCCCAACTCTTTGACTGCTGATCTTTAGCTTATTTCTGAAAAATAGCATAGATTTAAAAATCCCTTTTCTTCTAGTTGTTTTATTCTACAGCAGGCTTTCTGCATAATTTTTTCCCCTTTTTCTTCCAGAACATCAATACCAACATTTAAAAGGAAAGTATTTCTAAACTAGCTAATCTAGTGGAGATAGTTTCAACATGCCAAGCTCCTTACACGTGAGCAATAGCTTTGTGTAGAAAAAGGGAAGACTACATAAGCAAAGTCTAGGATAAGGAGTAATGTTACTGGGAGGATTACTAAAATTATCATGATATTTGAAGGTTTCATTTTTCTGCTTCTTGGGCCAAAGATTAATCTTTGTCCAAAGAGCTTGACAAATGATACTAGGGTCATGAACAGACAAGCAGATATGTGAGCAATAATTGTTGCTTTCAGAAGGTGCTTTGATTTTTTATTTGCTGTGGCAGAGTTTTTATTTCCATGACAATAGAAAAGAAGACATTATCTAAAAACTTGCTTTCATTTTTTTTCATTTTTTTTCTCCTTAACTTGTACTAAATAGGCAATGAAATAGAGTAATGGTTATTTTCCACATGGATAATCCAGGATTAGAAATGGTGTAGGAATACTGACCTATTTTCATTAATTCCAAATACAGTCATTTCACAACAATAAGGCGCACCGGACTATAAGGCGCACCTCCCAGAGTTGGCAAATTTCGCAACTTTGTACGTCATATAAGACACACTGGACTATAAAGGCGCACTTTTTTTGCCGTGACAATTCGTGCCGCACGCAACAAAGTATCGAATTAGTAACTGAATCCCGCGATCATGGAGTTTACAGGCAGGTGCTCAATTTGCAAATATTTTTCACAGATTGGTGTAGCCTTTAAACACAGCCCCAAGCACCCTCCCCATGTGCGGGGCCCAGCACTCCCGCCTGCCCCCGGCTGGCGAGGCGGGCCTTGGGGCAGCCGCGGCTCACACCTCGGGGTTGCTGCGGCTTGGGGCCACCCATGGCTTGGCGCGGCTTGGGGCAGTGCAGTGCTGCCCGCTCCCTCTCTCCCTGTGTGGCTGCTACTGGCTGGGGGTTGCCTGGTCCCACCCATCCTGCGTGGCTCCTGCCGACCAGGGGTTGGCTGGTGCCCCCCAGCCCGCACGGTTCCTGCCGGCTGCGGCCACTCACCCCCAACCCCCCTTGTGGCTTGGCACTTCCACGGCTCTGCCCCACCTCGCGGCTCGGCTCACAGCTCGCACTTCCAGATTGGCAAATTTCACAACTTTGTACATTATATAAGGCGCGCTGGACTATAAGGCGCACTTCTGGGTTCGGACCAAAATTTTAGTCAAAAGCGTGTGCCTTATAGTCGTGAAATTACTGTAAATTAACTTTTCTGTATAATTCCTTATTTATTTTTATGTCTCAACTGTTTGTTACATTTAACTGCTATAATGAAATCGATACAAGGTGTTTGTGACAAAATGCACTTGGCAGTGTCTCAATAATACATATCTAGAGAAGAATTAACAGAGCTCCAGTCTGAGTAGGTGTAGGGGAGTCCTTATGTTCATGAGCGAATTGTGCAAAGGATAAGCTGAATCATACAGCACTAATAGGGAAAGAGCTCTCTTAATAATAAGTCTGAGAAAGCAGTGCCAAAATATATTTAAAAAAAAATGGAAGTGGGATGTAGATCACAGTGAGTTGTGTTGAAGTCACTCCTCACAAACCCTTCTCACCTCAGTAGCATGTAAGCCAGCCCATATGTTCCAGCACACACTGAAGGTTTTGGAGCATGAGAACTTCCTGATTTGTCTCCCAGGCTAACCCTTATAAGAGGCAACTCCTGTGAGGTCATAAAATCCTTGGGATGTGGGGCTTTAAAATCATCGCCAAAGTTACATTTGGGTGAGTCAAAATAAAGAAACTGCTCCAAACCCACCCTTGTGGACTGGGAAAATTGCTACACTGCTCATGGTGTTAGATGGACTGTCTTGAAAGAAGAAGACACAGAATGCAGGATCATGTGCTGCTTTCATCAGCAAGCAGCCTTTGATGCACATTTCTCCTACATCCAGCCCTTAGGAAACCGATGATTGTAGAATGTATTTAATTTTGGACACATTCCATATTTACTTGCAATAACTGCCCTGTGAGACTCATTAATGCTTTAAAGCTTCCTATTAAATAGAAACCTCACAGTACTTTCTTTCTAATAAAATAAACTGAAAGGTGAAAATATTTTCTGTTTGTTTTTTAATAATGAATGTGTGTCTCAAAAAATTACTCCTAATTTGTTGGATTATTTTAGTTTTATGTCCTTTCAGAGGCATGTTAATGAATAATGAAAAAAAGTGCAATAAAAGCAAACAATAATTATTCATGCTGACCTGAGGCATTTAAAGAAATAGAAGAAAGTCAAAAGAAACAGATTTCCTATAGTGCTACTTTCTTAAGTATACTAAGGTAATTAGCTTTAAGAGGAGATAATTTCAGTTTACTGAGGGTGCTCTTTTAAGTCTTTCTGGGAAATTTGGATTTTCCATTGATAGTAGTTTTAACATGTCACACTGGAGCCAGAGTGAATTAAAGTGAAGAGCTGCACAGTCTAAACAAATAGTCCTTCCCATGATCAGAAGCCTGACAACATAACAACATAAATTATGTCACATGCCCACAAGTAATGCAGGAACAATTAAAAAAATAATAGCAAAACCTCACTGCAATCCATAAACAATACATGATGTCTTTTATTGAGCTAACATTTAAGCTGTCTAATTTTCTAATTTATCATGTTGCATTTTTACTGGTCTTAAGGAAATAAACAACAAACTTTGCCTGTTGTGTGATCTATTATTTCTTCTGATTAAATGGTGACATAGTAATTCTCCATGAAAATAACTGGCTAAATCCTCAAAACCATCAATGAAAAACGGAAGTTCAGTTCTTATCTTCGCTTTGAAGGATAGTTAGAATGGATACAATATATATGTTTGTGGGTAAGAATATTTGAGTAACTTATTTTACATATTGAAAATTTCTATTTCAATCTAATTTGGGCTTCCTCTACATCACTACAACCATTAAAAATTTCTTTGCATGCCACTTTTTAACTAAATAAGAAATAAAAGTCTTATTACTGCTTGCTCTAAGGACCTCTCTCTCTCTTTGGCATGGTTATTCTCATGATTGAATGTCCTAGGTATGGGGGTTCTTAGATGGAGAATTAAAGCACAAACTGATTGAAGGCTCTGACCCAGCAAACACATAATCTGACAGTGTTTTGGGCATTGCTACCTCCCTCACTCTAAACAGGTATATGCTGCTACCCTTCTGTGAGACCTTAGTGCCCCACTGGAAAGGTTACACTTGACCTCTTTTAGTTCAAAGTCTTCAGTGGCACCTTGGAGTTAACATCTGGAAGATGAGGCTTAGGTGCAGGCAATATGTGGCAGCACAGCCCAGCTGATATCCCTGCAAGCAGATGCCATTCCTCCCACTATGCTTTTGTTAGCCCACCAGCAGCAACTTCTACCCAACTTCAGCTACAGCAGGAAAAGAAAAAAATATTCAACTTTTTTTCTTTTTTTTTCCTTTCAAGTGTATGTCACTGCATATTTTCTTGTTTAAGGTGTGTTATTTTATTGTACTTTTGACCCAGTGCAAGTTAAATGGTAAAGTTGGTGGCAATGTCTCTCATCTTTTGCTCTTTGCACCTACAGAAAAGAGTCATTTGATAATGACAGTACCTTCCTGACTCCTCTAACTGGACGGTAAGAATAGATGTTCTCCTACCTGAGTAGAATTAAAACATTACAGTGTAGCACACTCTCTTCTCAACATGAAATCCTGCAGCCAGATGATCCAGATAAGAAAAGTTATTAGATCTTTTCACAGATCACTTTGTCCTTTCCCACCTCAGTTTTCAGATACTGTTTTCATAGATGTTATTTGTTCATCACATATGCATGATCAACTACAGCTCTGGGAAGTGCTTTTAGAATTTTGACCAAAGGCTGCAAAAGTATTATTAGAAACTTCATAAAGAAAGAGAAATCACAGCATATGAATTTCTCATTGAGGACATAGACACTGTTTTCAAAACGACCTAGTACACAGATGGAAAGATTTGGTACTCAGGTTTTCCAAAGTACCAGTACTGCAGTAGCAAAGTTTAGAGTCTTCCATTAATCTGTTTTTTAATAATTATTTTTAATATATAAATGTTAAGGATGTATTTCACTGTTTTTCTGACTCAGACTTCTTTTATTTTTCTTATTACACTACAAGAAATTGATATTAATCTCTTATAATAAAAATTGCATTTTGGAAAGGATAAATGAGAGGTGAAGATTCTTACAATACCTAAAGAAACAGTAAGCTCTTCATCTTGTTTTCCTTCTCTACAAAAGTCATTGGAAGCAACATTAGGCAATAAGTTAATTGTATATTGGTATGGCTCCATAACAATCATAGCAGGCGTTTTTCAAAGAGGGAACTAAAATATTAAAAGTCTAAGTGAATTAGGTGCCCATCCCATTTCAGAATGACCTGAGCATTAGGAGCAAACATTTTACCCGGACTCCTAAAATCAAGACCAGATGCCTTTCTAAACACTATGCTGTAATTCAACCATATTTTTATTGGACACAGTACAAGAATTACAGGGTGAAACTCCATGGTTTCTGTTATGTAAGAAGTCAGACTACATGATGGCACGATTCCTTATGTCACTAAACTCTCCGAATAACTGAAGATGAAATCACATCTGATTTGCTCAAATTTCACTTCCTGGGCTCTTACATTGTCATAATTTCACTCAATCTCCAGCCAATGAAGAAAGTTCTGGACTAAATGATGTGGGCAGTATTTGTATTTTTAATGTAACAAACAAGGAAAACCCTCAAAACTTTGGGAAAACCTTCCTGTGAAATTTCCACCATCTTTAATGTGCTTATTCCATGTCAGGATGGAGCTAAAGGGGATGCATATTTATGTTTTTCAATTCACTCCAATGCTCTTATCACCAGGCAATAAATCAGGGAATTTATGCTGGGTTGGTATCTTAAGCATCATATTTATCAGCAAAATCAAAATGCTGATAAAAAGAAATAAAATCTATTTCTGGAATAGAACTTCTATGAATCTACAACTGATAATGCCTAGTGAAAAACAGAGGCCTTTCTCTTGTTTTCAGGTTCAGTTATGATGGAATTCACAAATTTTCTTTTGAGTGCGGAAAATATCTTATCATTTTCAGCACTCTAAAAGCCAAGTATTTAAAAGAGTCCAAGTGTGTTGAAACTTTTGAAGAACTCTAATGACAAGAAAACCTCTGCATGTTAAACCACGCTCAACTATAAAATGAGTTTTAAATGTGTTTTCTGTTAGGCAGGATCACTTGAGTGAAAAAAAATTGAGATCAGTCCTGTCTAATGTAAGATTCAAGAACCAAAAAACTCCCACCACCTTACCAAAGAACAGCCCAGAGCAATCAGCTTGGGTGGGAAATGGAAGGAAACAATAGGAATGCTTTGACCTCAGGGTTGTTTTTTCCTTCGGGTCCGTGAAGTCATTAGAAAACTCTGGTACCCTCTGCTGGCCAAGCAATAAATCTGTAGCCCCCGAACCAAGATGACATTCCCACAGATGCTGACATGCAAGCACATGAGCAGCTTGGAAGAAAGAGCCCTGTTGACTTGAATCCTCTTAAAGAGCAAAAAAAAAAAAACCCAGGAAAAAACATATGAGAAAGCTGTAGTCAGGAAAAAGTTTCAGACTACCAAGAGAGCCCTCCAAAAAAAAAAAGATCTTGCTAAGATATTTAACATTAGGTATTTATTAAAGTATTTTAAAAACATTAAGCTTTTTCCTAAGGATGTTTTTTAGATTTTCATAGTATATTGTAGCAGTGCTGTATAATGACTGCAAGCATGCTTGTGTTGTGTTGTGTTGTGTTGTGTTGTGTTGTGTTGTGTTCCTCTTGTGTTTCAGATCAGGACTCAATGCTGTTAAAGAGAGGGAGCGTGACACATCTACACTGCTTAAGCATCTCAAATGTGCATATGCATATTTCTTTGAAATGGAGTGATACCCTCTGTTACATGAGCTCACCTCTAAGCTGATATCAGTGAAGTTAGAACTTTGTTTTCTCCATTTAAAATAATGTGTATTTGGTGCCTTACAGTTCAGGAGGTTAAAAAGGTAAATGGTTTCATGTATACCATAGGCCTCTGCTAAAAAGAGAACAATAATGATGAGCCAGACACTTTTTCAGAGGTGGAAAGTAACTGGTTAGAATAGTTAATCTCTTGAGATGCATCCCTGGCATTAAGTGGATTCTTCTCATTCAGCTGAAGGCATAACAGCTGGATTCTGTCATCCCTGACTGGGGCAGTCTTGTTAGTGTAGGATGACCTCTGGAGCACTAACACAGATAATACTGGCACCTCTCTCCACTCTAATCAACTACCAGTCTGAGCAATTCTACAGGAGATGGGGGCATTAAGGCCATATTATTCTAAACAAAATTCATTGATGGTAGCAGAGTATTGTGACAGCAAAAGACAGATTTTACCTTTCTCACCAAAGGTTTTTAGGGCTGAATTTGTGGAATGGTCTGTAAAATCAGCTCAACTCCACATTGTCTCCCTTTCTTAAAGTCATATTTTGCAAAACTAGACTGTTTGTGTCAAGTACATCTAAGCTAGAGACTCTCACAGTTTTACTGCCATATATAAAACTTCATTGCAACCACACATAGTTAATGTGCTCTCTCTTCATCTCATTCCACATAGATTAGAGTTGGCAGGAAATTTTTGGGCATTTAGCTGGAATGTGAAAGGCTCAGGTTCAAATTACTGTTCTGTCCTGCCCTGTTTCAGAGCAAGGCATTGAAAAAGGATCTTCTAGATCTGAACTGACTACTCTTGTGGTTGGACCAGTGCTGTTTTGGGGATGGAGCTCTTGCATTTTGACAATTTTTAAAGAAGCTTCATTAAAAACTGACCTCCTGTCATGATATACATTCACTTTAACTAAAAATATTTCATTCTGTAAAGTTTTCAGACACAGCTAATACAGCTAGCTATATTAAAAAAAAAAAAAGGGAAAAAAGAAAGGCAACAAGGCTATCAGTAGTTATGAAAAAGCAACAGGAAGGTAGCGGTAGCCAACTTTGTTGAAAGGGATTCATTTGCCATTGCAGGCATTTGGTGTCCTGCATCACATTACTTGCAGAGCACAGGCATGCTGTTGATAAAAATGCACTAGTGCGCCACATACAAAGTACAATATGTTGATTTTATAGGAAGCAACATTTCTGTTTATCCTTAGAATTTATTAGAAAATTAACCAATACCCACACTGTCAACTAAGTTGAGCCTTCTGCTGCACTTGTACTTTTATGGTAATAACATTTGCCCTCTGAATCCTTGGGATAATGGAATGCTGCTGCCTTGTGCCTGGGCAATATATAGGTGTTGGATTTTGTTGTTTGAGAGTGGTTTCTGTTGTGTTTGGGAGTATTCACCTCTGAAATTCAGATCTTACTGTTAAAAGCACAACAGAAATGAATGTCTGCATCTGAATTAAGAGAGTTTAAATTTACTGTCAGTGGAGAGAAATAGGGTATCATTTACCCCTCAAAACAAATATTAATTACTAGACAAATTCTGCCTTTGATTTTTCCTGTCAAATGAGAAAAGAACAGTGATCAGCTGTGAACATTTTGAAGTGCTTATTTGCCCACAGTCCTTCATGTCAAAAGTGGGAATAAGACTGAAATCTCCAGGGTATATTTGTTTAATTGGAGTAAACATTGTGCTGCACTCTCTGTTGACAATTTTATTGCAACAACACCAGGCTTTATCTGTCATAGATGCAGTTCTCTGTTGGGAGGCAAATGAATTACAGTAATTTCACAACCATAAGGCGCACCGGACTATAAGGCGTGCCCCCCGGGAGCCAGCACATTTCGCAACTTTGTAGATCATACAAAGTGCACCGCGAAGATGCGCGCTGTGTGCAACAAAGTAAGGGATTAGTAACGGAATCCCGTGAGTTTACTGGCATGTGCTCAAATTGGAAACATTTTAAGATTGGTGTAGCCTTAAAACGCAGCCCCAAGTGCCCTCCCTGTGCGCGGGGCCCGGCACTCCCGCCCGCCTCTGGCTGGCGAGGCGGGGCTCTGGGCGGGNCCGCCTCTGGCTGGCGAGGCGGGGCTCTGGGCAGGCGTGGCTCGTGGCTGCCGTGGTTCAGGGCAGCCACAGCTCACACTTCGGGCTTACTGTGGTTCAGGACGGTTCGGGGCCACCTGTGGCTTGGGGCCGCCCGCGGCTTGGGGTGGCATAGCGCTGGCCGCTCCCTCTTTCCCTGTGAGGCTCCTGCTGGCCAGGGGCTGCCCACTCCTACCCTGCCTCGCAGCTTGGCGCTCCTGCGGTGCCGCCCCACCTCGCGGCTTGGCTCAAGGCTCACACTTTTTTTTTTTTTTTGCAGCGAGGAGCTGTGCCGTGTGCAACAAAGTAACAAATTACTGGCAGGTGATCAGTTTGCAAATATTTTTCACAGATTGGCATAGCCTTTAAACACAGCCCCAGGTGCCCTCCCTGTGCGGCAGGCCCTGGCACTCCCACCCAACCCCGGCACCAGGTGGCACAGCTTGCGGCTCCTACTGTGCAGCCACGGGTCCTGTTTCCCCTGCCCGGGCAGCCGCAGATGCCACAGGCCCAGGCACTCCCGCCCGACACTGGCTGGCACAGCTCAGCTTGCAGCTCGGCCGCCATGGCTGTTGGTGGCTCCATCCCCCCATACCTGGGCTGCAGCCGCTGGCGGCTCCTTGTTCCCCCCACCCGGCCAGGGCCGCTCAGCAGCTCCTCGTCGTCCCCATGGCCAGGGCCTCTCGGCGGCTTCTTGTCGTCCCCGCGCCCAGGGCCACTCGGTGGCTCCTTGTTCCACCCAGGGCCACTCGGCGGCACCTCATTGTCCCTGTGCTCAGGGCCACTTGGCAGCTCCTCGTTCTCCCCACGCCCAGGCCGGGGCCGGCCCCGCCCGGCTTCTTCTTCTCCTGGGGCCGGGGCCGGTGGCAGCTCCCTCCCTGCCCACGCAATTCCTGCCAGCCATGGCCACCTGCTCCCGCCCCACTGCGTGACTTGTTGCTCCCGCAGCACCACCCCCCCCCATTGCAGCTCACACTTCCCGTTTGGCAAATTTTGCAACTTTGTAGATCATATAAGGTGCACCGGACTATAAGGCTCACTGCCGGGTTC
This sequence comes from Turdus rufiventris, assembly GCA_013186435.1. Taxonomy (NCBI): domain Eukaryota; kingdom Metazoa; phylum Chordata; class Aves; order Passeriformes; family Turdidae; genus Turdus; species Turdus rufiventris. The sequence goes on along the minus strand of PYHW01010620.1, from coordinate 9,656,404 downwards.
GGGGGAAAATTTTAGTCAAAAGGGTGCGCCTAATAGTCATGAAATCATTGTACTCAGTGTTTGAGACAGGAGTACAGTGCATCCATGCAATTGAGGATTATGCTGTGACCAATACAGCCATGGAGGTCAAATGCAGTGTTTCTTTGGTGTGGGTGGAATGTCACAGGAGAAGTGGCAATGTTGCCTGAGCTTTTAAAAGATCATGGAAAATGAAAGCCTGAAACTTCTTTGTTGGACTTCTTTGGCAATATTCCACAGTCCTTCATTCTTTGAACTGATGAGAGCAGATGAAGGGGAGGTGTCATCCTGTTAGTGAATCACTAAAGAAGGCTTCTTAAGGTTTAAATTGTCATAGGTTTTGGTAGAAAGTAAAGGATTTTTGAGGTTCAAGAACTGGTTTTAGAATGAAACTTTGTTGGGAGGTGCGAGGGGAGTGAAGAGAGGAAGAGCGCGTGATTTTGAAACAATTTTCAGCAGAGAACACAAATGCTAAGAGGATTGGACAGGTTTTTATTTCAATTTAAAAATGTTTTTTAAAAAAGAAAAAAAATATAATCACCATGGAAATGATCACTATCTTGGTCCTTAGGACACTTATTGGGCCCTCAGTTTCAGTCCCTCATCTGCCTGATGCATACCTGACCTGTAATCCCAATGTCCCATACCCCATATCCCATATGAGTTTGTCTGCTGCAAAGAAATTCTTGCTCTTCTTGTAAATTCTTTCAAACCTATCGCAGCTTTTGCACCCTTCACACTCTGCAGCTAAGAAAGAGCATGTTTTGATCGCAGATTTCTTGGAGCACGTAGGTGATTTGGTGATTTTTTGTCTTTTACCCAAAGATTTTACCCCTTTCCTTTGTGTCTGATTTTGCCCATTTCCTTCTCTCTGTGATTTCCTCTACTGTTTATATTTCTTGTATTAACCCCATCCAAGTGGTTTGCTCTTCCCATTGTTCCCTGAAACCCCTGCAATGAATTTTCCTGATTGAACGCTGTCAGCAGGGGGAGCATCAACAGCACAGGAGACTTCCACCTGGGCTACAGGGTCTTCATGGAGGAATGGAGTCAAACTTGCAGAATCTTAAAGACAGGTGTTTGTCCATCAGCGTGTACGTCAAAGACATGTTGACTCATATGTAAAAGAAAGTGAGCTCTTTAGATTTAAATGGAAAGAAAAAATGCCAGCCAATATGCATGTCAGAGCAGCCATGAAATAAAAAGGTCAACATGGGAAAAATATGATTATGTTTGAAGTCTTTCTCCAATTACTTAAAATGATTTATTTTAGATATTCATTTTTTTGTTTCATTCCTTGTCCAGTGTCTCTCTAGAGAGTGAGTTAGTTCTTTGCTGGTAAATTTCAAGGCTAATAAATTATGTTGATATTGACCAAATGAAAAATAAACCAATTTTGATTATGCTGGCATTGAAAGAAAACAACTTGGGTAATCTTTACTGTCTGGACATGCTGTACACGTGGCCGATTCTTTCCTTTAGTGAGTCATTGTTTTCTGGTAAATGCTGATTACCACTCCATGTGCATTTGTAAAAATCTCATCAGGCTACATTGCTGTAATTGGTGCAAACATCAATATGCTATCAACATATGCCAAAATAAAAATGGTGCATCCTAGATTCAATATTAAGAATCCAGAGTTGAAGCATATAACAAAATCTATGAACACTTGTATAAAATTATCATAAAATATGTTAGCACAAAAAATTATGGTAGCTAGAGACTTAGATAATTCACTGTAAGGATGTTACAAGGAGATATATATTTGAACAAATTGTGTACACTAAGAGTGGAATGAAAAACTAAGACTAAATTAACTTTGACTATTCACTAAACAGAAGATGAAAAAAACCTGTTAAGACTCTCCAACCACAGTGGAGTAGAGAAACCTCAAGTTTTCTGGAGTGATGTTACTTGAGTGTATAAGATTGTGGTAAGATTTGCCCCTCTGTTTTCTGAAGTGTGCAATTTGTCTTTCACTTCGTGCTTATAGCTATTTGGGAGCTATTTATAGGCAACCCAAATGTCCCTGTGACTGAATTCTCTGGGGAGCCTGATGAGGTAGGTATCTTTTGAATGTATTTATCTCAAACCAGTTATACTGCATCCAGTCATAGCAATTTTTTTCAAAGTAGATATAGTGTGGGCATATAGGGTTATGGTTTTGGTGTACATTTTTTTTATTGCCTAGTGGGTAGAGTGCTCCTCTACATTTAATTTCTCCCTAAACTTGTATGACTTTCAGTTTATCACCCCCAGAAGAAGGTCTGTCCTGGCTAAGGAAACTCAGTGATGCTCTTGTCCCAGACCAGCAGTCAATGTTCAGGACCAAGACCAGGGACAGCTAGCCAGAAGAGAACTGGTGCTAGATCTTACAGCTGGTGCCAGCCCAATTGCTTCTCAGAAGACATGGTAAGATCCCTTTTTCCTCACCACAATTTTTTTCTGAAACCTGAAGCTAGAACCACACAGGGCTTCCACAGTTCTGGCATTGGAAAAGCAGACTGTGGGACTATGATTATTTGGGTACCAGAAGATGATGCCGTTAGGTACCAGATGACTGAGGTAAGTAGAGACCTTGTTTGCCTAAGTGCTTCTTGTAGCACAACATTAGAACATGCCACAGTTTTTAAAATACTTATCCATTTGGTTTATAAATACAGAAGTAGCATTCTTTCCTACAGAAGAACAGAAGCAGATGAAGTAGTATATGATCTCATAGGAGGACTCCAGTATTGCAAAGTCTTGAACTTTTGTCTTCTAAGTCCTAGGGCAGACCCTAAACAAATGGATCCTCTTTCTTCTCTGCATGTGCTTGATGTCTATCTAGCAAGCACTGTGAGTTTCTTTTCTCCTGGGCTGTTTTCTACAACATATGTATGTCTTCAGTTCTGCAAATTAAATAGGTACAGTTTTCCATGCAGTAAACCAATTGGTATATATAGTATTCCTGTGTTTAAAATGCCTTTGAAGACTCGTCCAAAGCTCACTGAAGCCAATGACATCTTTGTTTAATTTCAGTGGAATATGAATCAGGATGTGGATTGAAAGAGAAAATGTGGTCCTGCTTCTGCACTGAGAATTAATGCAGGCATCCTTGAAAGTATAGGATGTTATTTGGTTGTAGAAATAATGAGAGCATATGGGATCATGGACTTAACAGAAACGACTGTTTCACACTTTCTAAAGTGTGCTCTATAGTCTGAAGCAGTACCTATCTGAACAAAACTTCAGCATACAGATACCTTCTCTGAGAAAAGAGATTTTTTCACCAAATTTCCTTCTATTTTGAATTCAGGGAACTGAAGACAAAATATATCTCTCTATTTAAAATGTATTTAGAAGAATATAGTACAGCAATTTCACGTCTATAAGGTGCACCCTTTTGACTAAAATTTTGATAGAAACCGGGAAGTGCACCTTACAATTCCAGTGCGCCTTATATATGGATAAAGTTCGGAAATTTGCCAACCTGGAAGTGCGAGCCATGAGAGCTGCGGGGGGAGCTGACAGTGCCGTGGCCAGCAGGGGCAGGCAGGGCTGCAGCACCGCTGAGCAGCAACAGCCCCCAGCCCTGCCAAGCGGCACAGGCTCCCGGCTCCGCGGCGCAGCTCAGGCTCCCAGCACCACAGTGCAGCTCAGGCTCCCGGTACCGCGGGGTGGCATGGACGTCCAGCACCACTGTGCAGTAGAGGCGCCTGGCGCCGGCAGCAGCTCTGAGCAGGGCCGAGCCCACTTGGCCCTGAGCTGAGCCATTAAACCCCGCGATCAGGCAATTCCATTACTAATTCATACCTTTGTTGCGTGCGGCGCGAATCCTCACTGCAAAAAAAAGTGCGCCTTATAGTCTGGTGCACTTTATATCAGGACAAAATTTGGAAATTTGCCGACTCCCGGAGGTGCGTCTTATAATCTGGTGCGTCTTATAGCCGTGAAATTACTGCAATCTACAAAAACATTGTAAATCAAATTAAATTAACAGCCAGAGTTTTGCTTAACATAGCAATGTTTTCATTTGTCCAAGAGCTGTTATTCATGGAATAATACAATAATTTGGGTTGTAAGACATATTTCAAGGTCTTCTAATACAATGCCTCTTCAAATAAGCTGGAGCATTTTCAACCAGATCAGACTGCTCAGAGTCCCATCCAACTTGACCTTGAACGTTTCCAGGGACAGAGTATCCACCACCCCTCTGGACAACATATTCCAGGTTTAATCACTCTCACTGTAAAAAAAATTTTTTTGGTCTGAATCTACCCTCTTTTAATTTAAAACCATTATCCCTGTCCTATTTCAACAGACTTTGCCAAAAGGTTTTTAATTACTGAAAAGCCATAATAAGTTCTCCCTGGATCCTTCTCTTCTCCAGGTTAGGAGCTCAGTTGATTGGACCATAGGGCTAATAATGCCAAGGTTGTGGGTTTGATCCCCATAGGGAATACTCACTCAAGAGCTGGACTCAGTGACCCTTGTGACTCTCTTCCAACCCAGAATATTTTGTGATCCTCAAGTTTGTCCAGGTCCGTCCCTCCAAATGGTATCACATTAATTTTTAAGAATTCTTTTCGTGTTTAACAAAGCTACAGCAAACTGAAAATTCTGTTGAGTGCACACAGTCAAAAACATTTGGAAGTGCCCAGGACAGATTTGCCACTAATTGTAGCAACACTGTGTACTGTTAATTAAAGAGAATGATTCAAAAATTATCAAGTTTACATGGGTGAATATTTTGATTTTAGAACAAAATTTAGAATTGATTTTAGAACAAAAATGGAGGAAAAACATAATGTACTTTAGAGTAATACAGGCATGAAAAAAACTCCACAATTTGTCAGTGTGTCATTATTAACAGGATTGTTTATTTCTTTTTTTTAAAATATCTTTCAGAGATGGTTATTTTCTTATTTTTTTAAACCGTTAAAATGTGTTGTTTGTGAAAGAGAACTTTTAAGTGAAAAGAAAAATTATAGCTTCAATTTAAACTTCATCACAATCTTTGGGGATTTAAATTTGAAATATCTCTTTTTTCAAAATTTATTTACTGTAAACTGTAATACAGGAAATCAGATTTGACATAAATTGCTTTGTTTTGACCTTAAACAATTTTTCTAGAGAAGGGAAGAAAATGTTCACTGCTCTGGAGAGTGAATACATGATGGGCTACATTGAAGTGCACTCACTAAAACCACAAACCTTTCAGCTGCTGGCAGCAGTTCTCCCCTGATAAATACAAGATGAGTCCATTGCACTACGAGTGCAATAGTGCTGCAAGACTGAAGAACCAGCTTTGAACTGAAAAACACTTGAATGTGAGCGAGACATTTTCTGATGAGATGGGATCAGGCAGAACTAATATTTTCCTTGTAAGCCTTCAGTATAATCTGAAGCCAGTACTGTTGCAGACTTATCTCTGGTTGAATGACACTCTATTTTCACTGTACATTTGCTCATGGAGACGCAAAAATTAAAACAGAAAGAAAATGTATTTCTGGTAAACTGTAGCCTTCTCTCAAACATTTCCTGCTGTCTTCAGAGAAAACCCAAAATTTCATCATTTTTCTTGACCATTAATTCTTTTGAATGCTTTTCAGCTTCTTCAATTACCCATCTATCTTAGCAATCAGCCTATTGTTACTAAGGAAATACCCTTCAAGAAGCATATTAGGAACATCATTTCAGTGATTATTTTCTATGGAATAATGACCATTTTGTTTCATTAGTGGTTTTCTGGTTCTAATCAGACATTTATTTTTCACATTCCCCAAACAAGGTTGCCCAGCACATGTAAAGGGAGCTGTGTGTGTACCATATGGCTAAGAATAATAAATGCTGTACAAAATAGGGACAGTGAAAGGGGAAGAGTAATGTAATATAATATATAATGAATTCAGCCACATTATATGATTTTAGCATTGTGAGGTTGCAAAGATGAAGGAGCACACATGGACTTTAAACATCACTGATTTTCACTTTCAGTATTCTAAACAAATTTCTTTTCCCTCATCTTGGTCAGATGTCTCTGCAGTCATGAAATGACAAAGAAGGAAGGCTTAATTCTTGTATAGAATTGTTTAACTTCAGTTTCAAGAGAGGTAAAGCACATTAAGTCCAAATATGTGGAACTGGAATCACCATGGAGACAGGCCTATGATGTGTGGACATTGGGGTACATTTTCTGTATTGCAAAACAGCATTCTGGTAATTTTTAAGTAGCAAGACCACAAACTCTGGCTTATGCTAAAAAAATGTAGGCTCCAAAAAGAGCCTTAAACATTCCTTTTAGAACTTGGCTGTACTTCAGGAGGTGAATTTTCACATTGCTTTAATCATCTGCTATTAAGGTTTGAAGTCTGTAAGAGTCCTCAGCTCAAATCACTAGATTGAAGAGCTGAAATAAAAATGTTTTGATTTCCTAACCAATATCCACAATTTTTAAAATGTGTTCTGTAAAATAAAATGCTTGTTAGATCATAGCATGAGATGTAAAAGGGACATTTCAAGACACAATTTAACACAAATTGTTATCTGATATTAGACCTATTATTTGGAGTTTAGCTGATTCTGTGATCAAAATCCCACACAGTATTGAAGTTTTCAGACTACATATTAATAGTGAAATGTGCGTTTGGTCGGGCAGTTCTCTAATTTGCTATCAATAGAAATCTGAACAAATTATCTGAATGGAAGCTGTCTCGGAGCTAACTGCCTTGATCCACACACAGCCTTATCCTAATAGTGCCATATTTCATAGGTGTGTTAATGTTGAAAGTTAAACACACTGAATGCTCAGACTTCTACTTCTGGCATGTGTATTATAGTCAGGGCTGTACATCATGTACTGTCTGTAACCTTGCTTACAAGGATTATAACTTCTGATTGTTACAGCTGCAAGTTATTTAATACCAATACCCAAAAGCTGTGCTCATTAGGCTCCTAACCCATGTCTCTCCCTGTAAAGTGTATTATCATAATTGGCAATATCAATAATTTTACTTAAAGTAAGTCATACAACCCTGCCTCGATTTTATGATTTAAAGGTAGTTACTGAGAACCCTTGAGTTCTTAATATATAATTTAGAATCAGCTAAATGTACACAAGACCTCACTTATTGGAGAATCAGAGGTGTATAAATACATATTAGTTTTTCTTTCCAACTTTTGTTTCAAGTGTACCTGGTAGATTTATTGCTTGACTATGCTTCGGTAGTCTGACTCCCTGTGGTGATTTCCAAAGGTCTGCAGGCAGGAACCCTTAGTGTTGCAAAAGATTATGACATCATGGATGTTAAAAAGAGAATGAATGATGTGGTTAGTCATGCATTCAATATATTACTAGAGAGGGGGTTATATGGAAACATGGCCTTTCTGTCAGGTAGAATAAATGACATATATAATTTGTTTTGTCCTTCTCTTAAAAGAACAAGGGAGAGGAGATAATCTGTCTTAATAAGGGCATGCTTAGAGTATCAACCAACAAGAAAGCAATATATTCTTAAACATCCATATGTGATCTCCTTATTAAATTAGGATGTTGAGCTAAATTTAAAGTATCAATATATAAATCAGTCAGTCAGTTAAATTATCCAGTTTTATACTGATAAATGGGAGTTAATAAAGCAATTACTTCTTTCTGAACCATGAGGCTCTGGTTTCCAAATCAGTTGTATGAGTTATGGATTACTGACATAATTTACAAGTTTTCATTTACATGACTTATACCCTTGATTTCTGAGGAATTAGTCCTTTATTGTATTAAAGGCACAGCAAAACAGCATTTGCATTACATTATGGTTGGAGCAAAGCAACAAAACTCTCTGACTTCTCAATTTATGGTGACAGTGTCCCTTAGTCTAGCTGCTGTTGTTCATAACATATAGAGAGTTAAGGACAGAATTGTTGCCTTAATATTGAAGGTCATGACTTCTCAATGTGTGTGTCGTGACCTATGTTCTTTACCTGTTGAGTTTTGCCTTTTCTTTCCCTCAATTCCATAAGTACACACCCCTAGCAGGCAGCTCTGCACCTATGCTGGCCATTTGCTATGAAAGAGGTGGTATTAAAACTTGTCAGTGTATTGCCACATAACCTTCATGTTTCTATTTTTATGAGTCTCAGCTTTGTGTAGGTTGACGTCATTGAAGGATTGGAAATGATTACAATGTGAACAAGGTCAAGCTCATATAAGGTGTGCCTTAAATAAATTTTCATTTTAATTTTTCACACGCTTTTCTCCTTTTAGTGCTTACTGCCTGGTATTTATCTTATTATACTATTCAGATAGAAGTACCCTGTCACTTGGGCCACACAAGTCTTGAAGAGCTGAAGAGTTGCACAAGCTAGCCAGAGTAGGGTAAAATTTTGCTGGAGTACAATCAGTTCTTAACAAAGAAGTTCTAAAATTCAAGAAAGATAATAGCTTGCAGATTAAACCATTTACTATCCTCTACCAATGCTTCTCATTGAGAGCACAGTAATGGCAATGGCAATAGCTGTTATGCGAGAGAGCAATAAGAACATTTAAGGAAAGCTTCACAATGCATGTTGATGGATTTTGTGTAGCTCAGCTCATTCAGTGTTTCAAAAAAGAGTCCCCCAAAAACAATCAACCAGCTGAAAAAAAGCAAACCCCAAAAAACCCAAACCAAGCCCTAAATCATTAAAATAATATTCTGACTGAAACTATAATTTTTCTCATGAAAAAAGTTGGTGGCGATGCAACAAGCTGAGAAACCTGGGTATCAAGTGCCTGAGACATCCTAGCTATAAGGAATGAATAAGAAGGCAGACAAAAAAGTCAGGTAGAAACAAAAGAACCAATAGCCCATTGTAGCAGAATTCTCAGAAGAAACAATACAAGAATTTCATGGCCTAGAGTAGGATTGCCCTGAGACCTGGCCTAAATGGCAGACTCCATTTCACTGACTAGTGGAATTAACAAGGGTCTGGTAAAGTGTAACCCTAGTTTTCTTATTTACTTTGTTGAATTTACCTTGCAGGCAATCCAGAAACTGGATTAGCACTAAGTGTAAGATGAACTGTTTAAGAGATTCTCTTTCATCTCCCCAGCATATCTTCTTTGAAATATCAACAATTGTCAGATAGGCAAGGCTCACAGTTTCTGTCTTTCTTAGTGGCATGATTGGTGCTGCTGTGTGATGTGGAGCCAGTGAACAGTCACTATAAAGGAGCTATTTTAATTAATAAAAGGAATCTTCCTATTACAAGAATTTTATCTTTTCCTCACTGAAACACATAAATATTTGCTCCCATAATTATTATACACAAGTATCTGCCATGTATTTTAAAGCTCAGAGTCAAAGCTCTGAACATTAATGATCCAAACAATAACTGATGACAGAGACAGTAGGGTGGTCATCTCCTTGGTATGTATTGGATTCTTGTTTTCAGATGTCAGACTTTATGAAACTGCTTCTAGGGAGGTATCATAATGGGTTTCTTCGATTTTATCAACATTTACCCACAAACCTTATGTAATTGGCTAACACATGTTATGTTAAATGGCTTTAACCAGAGCAATGTGGCCTGCACTTCTGGCATTAATATTGTTGCAAGGCATCAATAGGTTCTTCTAGTTATAGGCAGATAAGTGTTACCTATCACATGCCTGGCTAACAGAAGGATAAATTAATTTATCTCAAATAGGATATATTCTTAATAAAACTATCAAAGCATCTTAATAAACTTAATTTAAAAGGCCAATTTTTTATAGACTCAACAGAAACTGATTAGACTGACTAAACTATTCCACTGTTGACTCAGGAACAGCCAAAATGCTTCCATTTATACACCTTTTTGGCCACATTGAAAATGAAAGTTATTTAATTATTTAAAAGAAGTGGCATTTTGGCAGAATTTCACATTTCCTTTCAGCCATCTATAAATTTATGATATTTTAGATAACAAAACTTCCCTTAATATACCTTCCAGGATGTTAAAAAAAAAACCCTATTTGTTTACGGTATACGGAGCGATGCCAGATCTGGCTAGTCTGGAGGCAAGATTTTTCAAGCTTTTGATCTGCAGGCTCTGTTTTCCAGAATGTTGAGATCCATGCTAAAAAGGAATCTGGTGTACAGAGTCTGTTCATTGCATTGCCACAATTATAAGACAGAACCAGATAAAAAGACTGATAAGGGTAGATTGAAAGTATGGAACAATGACTGCAAGAATGGTGTGTACAGAGGAGGTAGTACCAAATCAAGAAGTATGTGAAAGAGGTGAATATAGGATCTTTATTTACTTTTTATTCACACAAGAACTTAGCACATGAAAACAGTGTCAAGAGAAGGCCTTACATAACTAAGTGGTGGTCACAGAGTACTGTAGTACAGAGTTGTTATCCACAGAGCACTAATGGAAAGTGAAATACAAAAGTATTTGGAATCAAAGAGTACTAAAGCAATTCCTGGAAGATGGATCCATCAGTGACTTTTAAACATGTAGGAAACTTCTCCATAACTGCTAAAAGTGGAGAGATTTGATCAGATTTTTCTGTACTTGTTTTTTATTTCCCTACGTGACCACTGGACACTGGACTATACAAACCATTGTGTCCATGGCATTTTTGTCATGATCAGTTTTCAAGTATTTAAGGAAAAGAAAATTCTCCTTGGTTATTAATGATTATTACCTCTCTCCCTAAACTGTCCTTGACACCAGGTCTCCTTCTTACTCTTCTGGGCTTCCTTCCTTTTCTCCATTTTCTTCTTGTCACATACACACCTTTTAGCATTCTTATTAGGAGGACATTGCAGATGAAAAGAACCTAATTATGTATTGAATATTGATATTCTGAACAGCCACACCTGGACTCTAGAGAAAGTAATTTTTCCTTCAGCATTAACTACTGAGCATGATTATATTGCTGCCATGTCCATTTTGTTGACCAGATAAGAACTAGATTTTGCATACCTAATTGTTCTGAGCTAGATTGCTTTTAAGTAACTTTTGGTTCTATTTGGCATAGAGGATAATGGTTCTAAATAACCACATGACCATGGTAGTTAATGTAAGCAAATACAAAAACTCTTTTGGTTTTGAAAAACAAAGAAAGGCAGATAAAAATCATATACTCAATACTGTCCAAAACGTTGCAGGTTGAACAGAAGGCTCATCTTAATAAATGGTTCTAGCTCTGAAGCCTTGATGTAATACTGCAGATTCCTTTGAAATTATTAGACTGGCAATCTAGCATCTATGATTCAAGATAGACTAGTGCAATAATGATCCCAAAAAAACTCATCACACTTTACTGCTATAGGTCTTTGTACAGTACAGTTCATATTGCTGTTTTTCAGCTCCTACAGGTGAATTTGATGAATTAAGTCTTGGGGAATAAGTATTTAAATCTCTTATACCTGTTAAAGAACACAGTCTGATGGGTGTCATTTTTGTTGGGTATTTTTAGTTTGTATTTCTGCCTCTGCCTCTGAGATTGTATTCTTAGACTTTGTGCATGAAACTGGAGCAACTACAAAAAAACTTCCTAGGCTGCAAAGATCTAAAATAAGCTTATACACTCATCCTACTCATCCTTTTTTTTTTTTTTTTTTTTTTTTTTTTTTATTACCATGAGACATTTTGTCATGGCACAACAAATGTAAACCATTTTTGACGATTTCAGCCACTTGGACTAGACCAAGTCACCCCTGCCCATGGCAGAAGGGATGTACCTAGATGATCATTAGGGTCTGTTTCACCCCAAGACATTCTAATATTCTATGATTCACGTCCCTTTCCCTGGAGAAGCCTGAGTGCCTCTCCTTTTGGCTGAGCTGCATTTTTCCCTCCATGGAACTCATTGGCTGGTGCAGGTAGACAGTCTTTCCTCTGGATGCAGCACTTTGTGGCATGGCTGTACAGGCCATGTAGGTGCCAGGAAGGTGCAGGATCCCAGAGGGATTTTCCTTCTGCATGCCTATAGTGGGCCCTCAGGTCCTGTTCTTGTCACCTTTGCTAAATATCCACTCTCCAGGGAAGATTTATATTCTTTTGACATTGAAGAGTTAAACAAGGGGGAAAAAAAGGCTTTTACACTGCCCTGTAAAAGTCATGTTTTGCTGGCAAACAGCAGCAAACTTGCTAGGCTTTCTTCATTAGAGCCTTGCCGTTTAAGCCATCAGCGTCATTTTGTGAGGACATCAAACATGTGTACACCAGATGCTGGCAACACAGAGGAGCTCTAAGGACCTGACTCAACTTAACAATAATCTGCGGACAGCGGGTGTGAACCTGAGCTGGGCCAACACCTCATCAGACTGCATGGCTAATTGATTTCAAAATTAGAGTTGGTATTTCTGAACAATAATCTTAAAAGGCAGCAATAAAATACATCAGAATCCTTTGAGCTAGCCAAGCTTTCATCCGAATGGCTTATTACAAAGAGCTGGCACACCTGAACTTTGGCATAGACAAATAAATCCCAAAACAGTAAATGGAAACCACATTTGGCACTGGAGGTTTGTCAAGAGAAGTTTGTAGTCATCAGGAAACAAGAGTTTGGATTTTTTTTCCCTTAGTGGCAGGAAGTCATTCACTGGATGTATTTTATTCCGACTGCTGTGATTTACGCAATGAAAATATAGGTAGTGTTGAGGAGAAAGCTCTTTTTAATTTTTCTTTTTTAACATTTCACAATCTTCAGGATTCCAGAAGCTCTAAAGCACAGGAAGGGTTACAGTTATCCCAACAGTGATAACTTAATTGCATCTGTCGGCCTCCCTCTTTGAACTTTGAACTGCTGTTTTGTGGCATCATGATCCAAAAGGATTTAGATCTGACTTTTGTGTGGCTACAATAAATTATACCCAAGTATCTGAGCAATGCCTGGAATCTTATCTTCAAGGCAGGATGAGGCATCTCACTTAAGGAATGGTATAAATTTGGAATACAAATCTCTTTGGGTACTAGCACTTCACATCAGGTAGAAAAGATTGCTTTTTCCTTTGTAATAAATTGAATTATAAGAAAATCAAGAATATATAAGTAAAACCATTGATTTCCTTAAACAACTCCTGAAAAAATGGCTCCTCAGAACTGCTTCAAAATGGGACTAAACCAATCTTTGCAGTCTGAGGCTGATCTGAGCAGTACCTGAAATCCATTTACACTCAACATCTCCACTGTTTATAAACAATTCTATACATTTGCATTTTATGACTAAAGATGTAGCAGTCTAGAGCCAATTGCAGCTTTCATCATTAATTGGTCTAGGTAAAATGTTACTCACTGCTTGATTACTATCTTTGTGTTTAAATTTTAGAGGTTAAGTTTTACCTTTCTGACAGTCTCGGGTTTATGATAACTGTTCTCTGCCATTAATATTAATGTTAGTGTGGGCTCAATCTTAGCTGAAAATATGAGTCCTGGTGGTATGCATTACTTCTTCAGAAATAGATTCTTAAGACAAATATGACTACAGAGTTATACATTACTAACCAAGGCATATAAGCAGTATTTTTGCTGTGCATCTGACAGATGCACAAACTCAGCTTAGTCGATTCAAAATATCATCTTTTCTTTTGGTTTCCATCTAATTTTCAGGCATGGCCTGATTCTCATCTCACTTGCAATGTGGGTTTCCAGATGTATCCCTGGATTTTCACAGGGTTATTAATAATGAAGAAATTGGTCTGTGATATGCCAACTTTCTGATTATACAGGGCCCAATTCAGTTATACATGTTTAAAACAAGCCTAATTCTATTAGCTGCCAATCTGTAGGGCTGTGAGAGGATAATCAGACCTTGTAGATTCATCTTACCCCTATGAAAAATTTTGCTGTGCACATTATTTTCAATCTTGCCAATATATAATTGTGTCTCCTGTGGGCCAGGCATGTGAGAACACCTTTTAGTCATGTACTATACTTTAGCCATGATTAATTTTAGAAATGTTTTCAGTTCACAGGTTTGGGGTATGTGGGGAAATTCACATTTTTACCCATTAAATAACTGCAAGAGTTATTATTTTCCCTATTTCAGTCTAGTAAAGTAAACTGAAAGAATGGAATTTAAAAAATAAAATACGTCATATTATCGGTATCTTGGCCTTCTCACATCCATGCACAGATTGACTTAGCATCCAATTGCTTAGCCATTAATGCTCATTTAATTGTTTGGTGTTAAAATGAAGTATAAATTAAACTAAATGTCTTACATGCAAATAATGGGAGAGATTCAGAACTCTGTTACTTCTGCTCAAACAGCCTTACTTCAGCAAGGCTTGCAGAGGTGCAAATGAGGCCAGATTTACCTCTAAATGTTTGCATTGCTCATAATGACACTTCCCTCTGCATGCATGGTATAAAATCAAGAACTCGCTTTTGTAAAGTTGAATAAGGGATTGACATCTGCAACTTAACTCCAGCACATGGCTCTTCATGTTTTCCTCCTACTTCTACAAGCATTCATGTGTAAAGCAAAAGAATACATCAAAGTGACACAAACAGCATAACAAGAGTCTGTCTGCAAAGTCCTGCGCCAGCTGGGACTCTTACATGGTTTAGATTAGAGTCCAGAGAGTGCTAAGGCTGGACCACCACAGGAGAAAGAGCTAGGGGACACTACAAGTGTTCCCATGCACAGTAATAGACAAACACCTGGGTCAAATTAATCTAGGCTTATCCACTGTGAAAATTCACAGGGTTTAATGGCTTTCCTTACCTGTGAAGGGGTGGTCTACTTATAGGACTTCTGTACAGGGTCTGATGTAGAGGGGCAGATTGCAGATTTTTGTGTGTTAAAGGTCAAAATTTATAGTAAGAGGCAACAGGTGGGAGTTACCACACAACAAACAGAAAAACACAACAAATGTACGAATTCCTCAGTTTTCATGAGTGTTTTAGTTTTGTAAAGCAACTCAGATGCTATTAAATCAAGTTCCAAGAGAAAACTTTATTTATCGGTTATGAGGAGAAATAGTAAACTGTATTCCTGCTGTATGCTTCAGGATTATTTTATTCTAGAGAGAGATAATGGAACATGTGTGATGCTTGTATTTCTGTAGAATTACTTCAAAGGCTTTTCCCCAGTCTAACTCTTAGGCTTCTCCATGCAGACACTTCATTACAAGGAATTTTTCTATTTTCTCAGTTTTCTCACTCTATATTCTCCTTTCATATCAAAATATAGAGCAGGATTTTGCTGTACTTAAATCTTCTTCAACTGGATCTCGACAGAACCAATGGAGAGGGGATGTGGACCCACTCATTTGCAAGAAGAAGTTTGGTTGTATCAAATAGTTTTAAAAATATGCTTCAAATATATCATTAGGCTCATTAGCTGTCATGCATAACAAGAGGTAGTCAGCAGGTTTCCTAGCTCTAATGCTACAGTTAAAATAGCTTTGGATTAGGGTTTGTTTGTTTGCTTTATCCATGCATTACTCTTTGATAGCAATGCTGCAAACACAACTGTGCTTGTCTTCTATATGGAGATGGATGAACTGGCTTTCTCTGAAACAAGGCCAGGAATTCAACAAGATAACATGAGGGAAATCAGAAAGTAACTGGAATTTTTACAGGGCTTCATCTACACTGTAAGTATCTCCTAAGATTTTTGTACTGTTAGCTGGAGCAGCTTCCTGACTTGGTGCATACATTGCTGAAAGACCCAAGGGTGTCCCTGGCTCAGCTGGCTCCCCCAACAATATAAAATGTTTTAATGTGGCCCACTAGAACTAACAGAAATCTGTGGTTTTGTGTAGTGTTATTGCTTTATCTGTAGTGATGAAGCCACAGTCTTGTTGCTGTAGGAAGCCAGCTGCTTTATCATTGTATGTAAAGTAAAAGCTTTTCCAGAAAGTTTTAATGCCTATGAAATATATATTCACTCCGACATTGGAAGACCTATTTCTCTGTGTGTAATTAAGACCTAAGATTTGCTTCTTGTTTTTAGTTTTAAAAATAAGCTCATCAGCCTATCAATACAAAAAGTGAAGAAATGAGGCAAAGGGACAGAGCAGTTCTGAAAAACAGTAATCTCCACTGTCATTGTGGAGGATAGGCAGAACAAATGTGTTATGCTTTGGAAGAATAAAGATTTGTGGATAGCAAAATATTATAACTTAACAAACTCAAACCCCAACCTGAATGTTTAAATCATTAATTGCATAGAAACACATAATGTCCATGATGATTTATGAATGTGTATTTGTCCAGAAACTGACTCCTAAGGAGAGCACTAAAGGACCGTGATACCATTGTTGGTGTACAGAAAATTTGGAAGGAAGGACAATTTCATGATTCCTAGTCAGGGAGAAGAGAAAACCTAGAAAACCCCACCACCTGACAAGCATTGCAGACCAATATTAATTACTTACTGGGGCAGTCAGTTGAGGTGATGTGATGGCCCTTTGGGAAGAGAATGGAAGAGCCCTGCAGATGTATACCTAAAAACATAAGTATGTTGGTTTTTTGCTTGATTTCTAGGCCTTGACCTTTACAAAGTTACAAATAAAAACCCCAAAGGAATAGGATGAAGCAGACATGACAACAGTTGTGGAGAAAATAATTTGTAATATTTGAAATAGCATTAAGGGATATGATATATGGGTACACCACATGACTAAAACATTACATTGGCCTGGAGTTCTTCCCTTTTTTTTACCAGATGTTGCTTTGCTAAATCATATGGGTACTTTCAGAATGCATAATACACAAGGCACAGACTGTTAAAGGCAATGATGATATAAAATTAATCCTTCTGGTACTTCTCCAGTGTGTCTGTTTGGCTCTACTCCCCTTGAGTTCATGCTGATGGGAGTCTGACAGACATTGAGGAAAGTGAAAGTTGCATCTCTGCCCATCAACAACGACCTGTGACACAGTGTGGCCTGACCTCTCAAAATGTCAGAAAAATCCTGGTCCAAAGGAAAGCATCTCACAGAAAGACAGTGCATTAACAAGAGTGATAGTGATTTTTTACTCAGACCAGAGGGGAAAAACTGTAATTTAGATACCTACAAATTAATTGTTTGTGTTCTACCTAATATTTCTAGCTACAGTAAAATGTCTGTGCTAATTTAAGACATCTGAGGATCCTGATGGCAGTGATGAAACAGGACAAGGAAAGGATATTATAGTTTGAAAGTGGAGTAATATAGAAAGACAAAATAATAGGGACACAAAGTTATCTGATGTGCAGTATGAGGAAAATAACATCAAGATTAAACATGCTGATTAATATGCCTAATTCTAAGCATATTATTTTAGGAATTGATTTAACTTTTCTGGTTACCACTTCATCTCTCTTGCTGTGGAGATCAATCTATGCCATTTTTCTCCTTTTATAGCTTTATTTTTCCTTCTTTGTCTAGCATTATCAAACTATGACACAAATTCAATTATGGTCTTGTGATGCCAAACCTGTGGTCCTGGCAAAGTGTATCATGCAGCATATCTAGGTAAGTGAATTAAAAAAGCATCTGAGCAGGTATCTGGTGTGTGTCACTGCTCATTCTTCCATAATAAACTATGTTCTTCTTCTCATTCATTTGTCAATCACAGTAACTAAAGATTATTATATGCTGTATGTACGTGACACCAGCAATTTGCAAAGTCTGTTGGAAAGAAAATCAGGTTAGAATGACAGAGTGAGAAATTAAACAGAAGTCTGATGTAATTAGCTATAACAATCAGTGCTCTAATTTCTGATTTATTGTTTCCTGTTTTCCTGCTGCTTTCAGTCCATGCATACTGTATGTGTTTCATATAGGTCAAACAATTGTCTTATCAGTCCTGGTAAACCAAGAGGTCAGAGTTAACAATATTTATTTAAACATGCAGGATGCTTCCCACTGCAATTAGGAAATAACTATTACTAATAGATCTTTGGTGCTATTTCCTCATTTATAAGACTTTATAAAGACATAAAGAAAATAAGGAATTCAGATTCAGGCTTCTTCATAGATATTTCTTGCCAATAGATTTACTTGACTTGGTTTGTTAAACTGACCCCACTGAATTCCACTAAATGACAATGTGACAACAAAATATCAATATGAAATATTTGCACATACATATATCAATTCAATAACAATGGGCATGTGGCATTATGCTATGCCAGACCTTAAAAAAAGGCTATACAAGCCTTGGTCGCTCTGAAATCAATCAGAGCTTTGCTGCTGACTGCGATGGGATTATGACTTGGCCCTATATATTTGTTCTGGCTGCCTTTTTCACGTTGTACAGAATTCAAGGTCGTTGGATGAGCAATCCCTTTTCATAATCCAGAACTGAGCATAATTTACTCTTACACAGTTCTTGTAATTCTGGTGGGAATTCACATGACTGCTTGTTTTTATTGGAAATATGCATAGTAAATTGTGCATCTCACATATTTACTATATGTATCAAACTCTTTAGTTAACAGATGCATTTTCATGAAAAGTGAATCTAGGAGAGATGCTTGGAGGTCATGTAGTCTGGTCTCCAAAGTATTTTAAAAATAAACTAGAACTAAAACATTCCTGACAGAAGCTGGCCTACTCTATTCTTTAAAAATTCCAGAAACAGAGATCCCACAACCTCCTCATGTAATCTATTCCACTATCTACTCCGGTACTCTTTCAGAAATATAATAGCAAGAAAATTCTAAACTAAATACTCTTCTGCTGCAAATTGATCCAATTATTTTCCTTTCTATTGTAGACATGAGAAGTAATTGATTCTTTGTAATCTTAGTAATCTTCTGCATAATTGTTTCATTTTTAAATTTTTTTCCCTATAATATTATTAATTTTTAACTCTTGTTACTTGAAATTCACATTTACTTGATGTCTGCTCATCTATTTTTTCTGTGCTGAGCCTTGTCCAATTTTGACAGAACAATTGCAATACTTGGTTCTGTATGTACAGCTCTTGTGTTTACACTTCCCAGCGTGGTACTTTCTTTATTGAAATATTGAGACACCTGTGACACACTATAACATCCAGATCCTGCTCTGTAGGACTGCTATCTGGGCAAGACATTTCTCAGAGAGTATTTGTGAAGCTGATGGTTCCTACTTAAATATTTTATTTGCCTTGATTGAATTGCTTTCTATTTATTATAGCTTCTTTCTCCCATTTGTCTTCCTTACTTTGAATTCTAACCTTGTCCTCAAAAATGCTTGCACTCCTCCCAGCTTGCTATCATACAAGAATTCAATAAACTTACTGATTGTTGTACAGCCCAGAGCATTAATGAAATGACTGCACAGTACCAGACTCCAGACAGATTTCAGTAGAACTCCTGTTGATACTGCCTTTCAACATATTGTTTTCCAGTACCTTCTGCACCATTGTTACAGAGGTGTAAGGAAAGAAGTTATTTTCCTGTTTGGTTGGGTTTTTTCCAATGAGGTAATATTAATGTAAAGCAGCATTGATTGTTTAATAATGGAAGATGCGGTACATTATTTTTGGCAGTTACTTTTCACTGGTCAATCTTTTAAATACTTAGATGCTTTGTTAGTTTTCAACTATGTGAAGTCAGGCTCGCTGACATGGCTCGTTGGCTTCACTTTTCCCCATTTTAGAAATAAGCGGTATATTTCTCTCTCTCTCTTTCATTTTTTTTTTTTTTTTTGTTTGTTTGTTTGTTTTTTTTTCAGAACCTTGACCTCTGCAGCAAGTGCTCTAATTTCTTATGATTGTAATGATTTCTAAGGATTCTAAGTTTGGTTCCCCTTTAGATATCTTTGTGAAGTCCTATGTAATTCACTGAAGTTTAACCTTGTTGCTTTCAATGCTAATCACACAATTTGTGATCTCAGATCACTAATTTTTTTTGGTGAACCATGAATCAAAAGAGTACTAAACATTTTCTCCATCTTGGCATTATCTAGCACTGTTAATGGTACTGTTGGCTTTCATCCTTATTGACTGCCACGATAATTTATTGCTTAGAAAATTTATTTTTGAGGAGCAGATCCACCTGTTCAGAACCTCTGGGCAGCATCCATCTGTGAGGGCAGTTCTGAAGTCATCTGTCCAAGGCCCAGGGCAGTGCTGGAAAGGAATCATGACTGCAGAATATAACAGCAGCAAATTTAGGATATGGGTAATATCAAGGAATTAGATTCTATGAAGTCTTATAAGATTCAGTGAAATCTCCTTCCTATAGAGTTGTGTGACACTGCCAAACTGTGCTTGAGAATGGAGGGAAAATGAGGGATGAAAGTGGACAGCATAAATGTGAAAAATATCTGCTCTTTACATTCCTTATATTATTTTCAGGACATGTCGCAAAATGCCTTCCCATTTCCCATCCTCCTGGAAGTTAAGAGAAGTGTGGAGATTTTCTCGAGAAACCTTTGCTTTCAGGATGGATACTTGTCCATGGAGCAGTTGCGTTTGGTATATTGTATCACATGTTCATAGGATTTCTATAGATGCCTTGGATGATGGGGTCTGGATGCCCATCCGTGTCCCTGGGCTAAGATGTGAGCACTGGCGATGGCCTCAGACTGTTCAGAACACCCAGACCAGGAAAAAGGGAACTGTTGTGCCTTCCAGTCTGTACAGTGAAGGAGGAAAGGCTCCAAATCACAAGAGACTCACACTTGAGACAGACATATGACAGCAAACTAAAGCAGGGGTTTAGATTCTTTTTTTGCCTATTCTAATGGGCACTGTCTTCAAGCATTTTTGTTTACTTCTGAAGTTTCCACTTGTTTCTGATTTACTGTCACTACTTAGAATGATTATGATTTTGGAAACTTTACTTATTAGTATTACTTATTTTTCTTGAATATCAAAGCACTTTAAAAACAGGAAGGGAACTAATTCAGTGCTATTCACACATCAAAATTTGGGTACAAAGCAACAGCACAAACTGGAACTTAGTTCTCAAACGTGTGTGTTTGAAGGTACTGTAGGAAAATACCACTGTGCTACTTTCCTGGATATCATTCAAGGATACATAAAAATATCTTAAAAGTTCTTGGGATCACAAAATAAACCACTGTAAGAGCCAATTTATTGCTGAAGAATTTATATTTCTTGAATTTACAAATTAACATCTTTGCCAAATGTTCAGCCAGCATTAACCATTATAGTTTCCCACAAGACAATTTATACCACCTAACAGTAGATGAAGGTAGCTGTAGGATATCATAAAAACAAAAGACACACTGATTAAAAGTTTGTGGCTGATAATTATTGCCCAGATTACTAATGCTAAATACTATTTTATTTTTTTACAATTTCAGAAAAATATGAACCCAACAGCATTATAGTCTGCAACCATCCTAGTATATATATCCACCAGATTTCAGTGAACTGGTTTTTCTAATTTTTTCCCCTCAAAGTAATTAATCTTACTTATTTGCTTCCAGATATTGATGCTAATTTCCTTTGTCAGTTAATCTGAGGATAGAAAATATAACTTGGGCTCAGTCTTCCTTGTTTGATAATTTAATACCAATATTATTTAGGTTATTAGTTTTACTGGTAAATCAAGAAGCAAGTTGCCAGAATACAGCTGTGTCCCCAGGGCAGGAACTTTCTGCCGGCTGTCACCTTCTGACAGTTTGGGCTGTTAATTACCTCCAACAGTTGAAGCACAAGCACCTCTGTGTCTGCCAGCTGGCAGCCTCTGCCTCACACTGGCAGCCTGAGATTTAAAACCTGCAACAAAAAGCTGTTATGTAAACAGTTTATTGTATAATACACAATGGCAGCAGTAGACCCACACTGGGAATCAAAGGACTCTGCATTCACGAGAAGTTGGGGCTGGAAAGGATGCAAGATCCTGCTTGCCTCCATCCACCAGTCAGCCGACAAAACATAAGGTCCAAAGTGAAACAGCCTGAGTGAGGCTTCTCAGACTCTGCATACTATCTAAGTGTCTGAATTGTTTCGGTACTGTTGAACTATACCAATTACTTTAACATGTGAGAATAAAAGACTTTAATTGCCTGGTGACACACCAGTCACCAGCCCAGAGAAACTGCGAAAATCATCTCTGAGGTTTCCTTCTCAGAAAACAAAAGCAGACTTCACAAGTACATTCTCAGGTCCTCTCATTTAAGGACTCATTCCCTGAAGTGGCACAGAAAGTCCCCTGGGACAGCAGCTTTAGCTGGTCTGTATCTGGGAAAGAGCTCACAATTACACTTCTGAGGGAGAGTGTCACCATGCTATGCATAAAACTTGAGCTGCACAGAAGTGTGAGAAGCAGGTTCCTTATTCCAAATTCATGCAAGGATCTCTTTATAGTCATAATGGCTCAAAATGTGCAGCTAAAGCAGTGCTGGGGCCAGACAATGGGACATCCCCAAAATGTGGCTTGCAATACAGCTTCTGGAAGTTATTTCATGTCTTTACTTGTCAATCATTTAAGTTTAGAGAACAAAACCACCCTAAGCAAGAGGAAGGTACCCAAACCCCTTTGTTAGCTTCATCTGAGTGGTTAGAGCACTTACAGAGGTACAGAACTGGATTGCCATCCATCCCAAACCTGAGAGGATTCAAGCCCCCATCTCACTTCTCTGGAGAGCAGCGTGATAACTTCCAGGTGAGCTTTGGCCACCAGAGATCTAGAGTTGTAGAACTTACGAAATCAAACAAGAACAAGAAGGAGCCCAGCTGTGGACCAGGATGAGGTGTTCTGGATCGTGTCCTTATTCTTTGCAATGTTCATATTTTATATACTGGCTGCTTGGTGCAGTAAGCAAAGTGTTTCTGTAAAAGAAATTTGTGGAATTTTAAAGACCTGAGATAATAACAAAATCATTACTTACGTCTCCATTTCCAATTGTGTGCATATAAACTTGAATTCAATAAATGTATGTAGTAATATTCCCTACTATTAGGTTTGCACTTCCAGTATAAGGGTGTCAGACATCTGCTATTTCTCTAACATGCTTAGGTAAAGGCCATTAATGCTGATGGTAAGCCAGATCTTCTTGGGTCTTTAAATGGCATCAACAGAACTGAAGAAATAATTCTTTAAGGAACAAGTGGAGCAGTGCGCATTGTTTTCAGGATTTGAAATAAGTGAAAAAGAGACTTGTAAAAAAATTATTTCAGTGGAAATTTTTTAGGTGATCATTATAGAGTGTTCTTTTTCTCTCTCTCTTATTAGGTTTTACTCAAAGTCAAAATAAGTCAATCATATCTAGATTTAAATATTACTTCTCACCTGGAAATGAAATTTCACATCAGTGGTACACTTTCCACAGATATCGCAATATTGTTTATTAAATTTATTCTAAGAAACACTGCAGTTTATGTCCTTTGAAATAACTCCTAGAGAAGGAACAACTCTTAGAGAAAAAAGCTACTATAAACCAGCAGTAGAAGTGAGCCTGGGTTCCTTTACATAGATACAGTTCTCAGTATTTTCAAGTATTTAATCTACCTCATCTTTTGGATAGTTTTGAGTACAGAATTTGCTTTTCAATATATTTCAGATCAGTCATGGAAACACTCTACCTCCTCCATCCCTTGCAGACAAAGGGAAGTTGAAACCAACATAAAGCTGTTTGTAAAAGAGGAGGATAATTATCAGCTTATCAAAAATTAACAATAGAAGCCCAAGTACCACTGATACGGTCTGCTGACATCCAAATAAGTCTAAGCCTCCCAGGCCAGGGGTGCCCACATAATTTTCAGAAAGGAAACATCTTGGAATAGCTTTTATATTACTATGCAGCATGCATTTTTTTATCCCTATACTTTCAATTTGTGTCTTCCTGAGAGTTATTTCAAAGCTACAAGATTAATGAGGTTTAATCTCATGATATCCATTTGGAGCAAATGGCTGAGGTAGGATGCACCAAATTATGGTTTTGATTACAATTGAACTTTCCAGTATTTACACCAAAACACAGAGAAGCAAAGTTTGACCCAGTGACTTCACACAGGCATAACACTGGGAGGATTCCTAAAATGTGTATGTATTCTGAAATTTGAAATTTAATGTAAAAGAAAAAGCAATTTTAAATCAGTTTTTTGCATGGTTTACACATACGAAATATTGCTTATAAATTCTCTTTACCTTGTTATTGAAGGATACTTTGAAAAACCATGCAGAGAAATGAAACCAATTTCCAATGCAAAGAAAGCCTGCCTTCAACAGTGGCAGAGCTAAAGAAATATCCATTTCTTTGCATTCTCCTCTCTAAAGTAGTGGCAAACCTTTTAACAGTTCCTATTCCTGCAGGCAATTCCCCTCTCATGGTTAACTGCTTCACTGCTGGCCCAGCAGTCACGTCTGCCCTTAGTTGCCATATCATGTTGGTGCTCCCTTGAAGCTGGGGAATTGCCAGCAAGAGATACCTGGTATCTATCAACAGCAGTCAGGCTACCAGACTGACTGGAGCAAAACCATTTTAAAGTTATACTGCAAAAATTTTCTATGGTTTTTCACAGATCTGAAGCACCCTGACAGTATTGCATTTTTTTTTCATTTCAATAGACTTCTATTTTATTTAGCTGCATGAATAGAAAATCTAAAATTGTCAGCATTACTCTTCTTATTACATTTGAAAATATTATTTAAAATATTTTCTATAATGTGTATTTTTCAGCAAGCCTATTGTCTTCTATCCCTTTTATTTGTAATAATCATTTAAGTATAATTTATTTTACCTAAAGATTCTTGTATTCCCCTATCCTTTCAAAACTATATTTGATTTGATTTCTTCTAGAATGTTTGCATGAGACAACCTTTACTGTTACTTAGGTATTTAATTGGAAAAGTTCAGATTATTTTGTAATAATTTTCTTTTCTTTTTCCTAAAATAACCAGATATCATGGTCTATTTCATAGATGCAGAGCTGAGTTTTTCAGTTGTTCTGATATTTGAGCCCTTTCAATTTCTTAAAATTTCAATTTTCCCATTTTCATTCACAAAATATATTTTTCTTTCTGGGTGGTTTTTCTTACTGATGGCACACACCTCTCCCCATCCTTTCTTTTTGCCAGTGTTCCTGACAGGTGTATCTTTGAACAGACCGTTTACATTTGCTACATTCCTGTTTCACACTGCATATAGCTAATTTTCTGCCTGTGAGTGACCCTGCTAATGGTGCAGAACTGTGAGTGCTGGAAGCCCATGTGTTCTTGGGCACTCAGTGTCCAAAGCTCCACATAATCTGTTGAGTGCCAGCCCTGCAGTGTGAATGAGCCCAGTGGTCTGATGATCCTGCCTGACAAAGACATAAAATTCTATGCTTGAGGTTGGAGGAGATGTGGTCTGCGGGAGAGGGATACTTTATATTGCACCCCCACGCTTTTTTTTTTTTTTTTAATGTGATTTCCAGTACCATAGAGCAGAGGGAAATGAAGGAGGGAGAAGTTCAGGAGGAAGAGGCATTGCTCAGGCTTTCTTTGATCTGCTCCAGTTGAAACTTTTCTGACCCAGGCAGACAGATCAAAGAAAGAAGCCAGAGTACAGAGCGCTGGAGACATTTCATGACTGTAGAAAATACAGCCCCAAAAGTGTTTCTTTTTTAGTTTGAAAATATGCTTGCCTTACATATAAACTGTTGTGGCACTTATTACTAAAACCAGATGATCACAAACTATTGATTATTTTATATACCTCTGTCAGGAAGGCATTAGCTATATAGTGCCTCAGATAAAAAACCTGTGACTGGTACATGAAGACTGCAATAAAACTAACAGAAACAAATGATAACAAATTGCACTTCTATTTTATTTTTTAATATGTCTTTGCTTAAAGAGATTCCAATTTCAAATGTTCAGTAATCCAGCATTTGGTAGAAGACTTTCTTTGGACATCAGTAAACCTTAGCTCTCAATAATTCAGTGAGAGGCAGCAAACAGCTGTATTACCATCTTCTTCAATCTGTGGTACTGAGCAGACTTTACAGAGTAAAGAGGTTTCACTGAGTAAGGACTAAATCCTGGTTTCAGTGTAAGCTATGTGCTGCATGCTTCACAGCCAAAATTAGACCACATTCTGCCCCAAAGACACCTCTAACAAGGGCTGATCCTTAACTTCCCGTGCTGTGTACAGATTGATCTCCACTGACTCTTCACGGGCCTCACTGGGATTTCTCACAAGTTGGGATTTCTCATTCTATGCAGGACGTACCTTCGGCACCAGCCCCAGCAACAGCTTCTTTTGCTGAAAAGTCATAATAGCCTTGTTTATGTTGTTTTCTGGCTTTTTTTTTCGTTGCTGGAGCTGATGGGCAGCAGCAGAGAGGCTGAGTGCAGGTTCATTCTCTGAGACAGAGAGAAGGGTGCCATCTACTGAGGCACTCACATCCCCTCCTGCATCCCATAGGCTTTTCACGGAAACCTCTCAGGCGTGTGCCAAACTAGAAAGCTCATAACAACAAAGTAAATCCATGAATTTTATGAAACTCCTTAAAAGACATTTCAGGAAGAGCTGCATTTGTTAAAATTACTATGTTGTTCCATTTGCTGTCTCCTAAGTGAGAGTGAGCAGCTTTATGATGAACAGGGACATAATGCAAAAGATCATTTTGGCACATGTGTTTTAAAAATAAGAAAATTAATCATGAAAACGGGTTATTTACACTGTTAGGGGATGGGATGAATTGAATAGTCATTGTAGTCATTTTGGTTGTTAACTCTGAATTTAAACTGAGTATTTTTATGGAATTGGAGTTTCTATTAAGCCTTTATTAAAATCTACTTCATGCCGATAGTTATATGGCTATTAACATTTTATGGCATGCACTCAAAACCATTATCTGAAAATAGATTACAAAATTATTTCTGCAAATGCTTTCATCTGATACTACAAAATCAATCACTGTGATATTTCATGTAACAATGGTCACAAATAAACAGCATATTCTTCTCTTGCAGGATCATCTTTGAAAGTTGTCTTCTAGTACTTAGGTCAGTATGTTTATTTCAAAAACCAGATCTGTATTTTGCAGAACAGACTAGTTTCATTATCTGTTGGTATCTGTCTTCTTTAATGAGAAAAGGGCACTAAAGACACAGGAGAGACAGAGCAAATACCTTCATATGTGACTGTGAGTAAATCACCGTCTGTGTGCAAGCCCAACACATGCTTTCTGTTCATAATCCACAGGGGAGTGTACTAATCATGCATTTTTACTGCAGCTCTATGTATCCAAACATTTGACCAGGTAAAATTATTGGAGATGTCAGGCAAAAAGATATATTTGCTGTTCTTACTTTCACCTCATCTTAGAACATAAACCCCTGTAAATAAAAGCTAATCTTGGCAAATCATGTAGAAAAAGTCAAAATCAAGTTGTCAAAGCAATAAACAGTCCAATACAGCTGACAGGTCTCTTTGTTACAAAATAATACACACGTCAGCTGTAAAAAAGATAGGCTGAGACCTAAATGTACTGGTTTTGAAATAAGTATGAAACATTCTTGTTCTTGGGAACCTCCACAACTGAGCCACGATAAAGTAAAAAAGAAAATTTTTTTGTTTTCTTCCCCTTAAACCTTTTTCATCAGCCTGACTTGATCTAAGAATTTATCGCAGTCTGATAGCAAAAGCCGGAAGGAGTACTGGCAATTATTTGTACGGCTTTGGGAGATTTTTAAAATTTTATCAGTAAATGACAATTGTGATTGAAAATTATTCATACTGGTGCTGTTTGCAGCACCACCAGATTATGAAATAAATGTAGATTTTTAAGTGCAGATGTAAATGCTGTGAGTGTTTGGTAACAAGAAGAATTTCTGGTATATCAAATTTTTCTCCTATGTTTTTGGATAGATTTCACAATCAACAGGTTAAGTTAAAAAGAGCTGTGAACTATTTCTGAAAGGTATTTATAAACAACAGTAAAATTTATGCATGCAGGAAGATACTGAGAAGTTTGAATAACACTGTCACCATGCCTACAGTCCTGCTTCTCCCACTTACTACTCATTGGTAGGATTCTATTTCCAAGACAGATAAATCTCTAACCAGATATATGAGTAATATTTATTTAAGCTTCCCAATAAAACAGAGCACTGCATCTGTTTTCCAAAGGCCACACACTCGTAAAAGTACTTTTCTTTTCAAATTTCTGATCTTCCTAGAGTATTGTCACTTCTTTAATGCAGCTGAACAAGGTTCAAAATATTTAAAGCCAAGTTAATGTTTCTGACAGATTCTGTGATTTAATTTAGAAGCAGTATAGCTTAAGTGTTTCTTGGTGTTTGATATCATAACCTATGATTTTGCTGTGGGTGACTGAATACTGTATTCAGAAAAAGCACCAAAGGAGTTGACTATATCTGTTAAAAATGTAGGTGGGTACTTTTTATTTTTCATGCTTACTTTTCTATTATTGTTATTTACGGAGTTTCTGAGCTAATGGAAGTGCTGTTGTAGCAGTGACTGGAGAGATACACAATAAAAGGCAGCACCAAATCAATGCAATCAATTCAATAATGATTAATTGCCTTTCTTTTATTTATTTAATTAATGCTCTCTGCCCCAAAACTGTGAAGAATCATCACAGATTTAACTATCTAGGTTACTTCAAAAAAAGATGCCAAGAGGCAACAGTCTGACCATTACCAACTTACATTTTTAGTAAGTTTCTATAAATCTGTTGCTGAGCAGAAAATAATCAAGAAAATATTATCTTAAAATTTCCTAGATAAATGTGAACAATATTCATGTGAGTTTTGAAATCTATTGCATCCATGGAGTGCTATGAATCATGAACTCCAGTATTTTAACTCTAGTTTTTATATTCAGTCATTGTTTGGCTTGAGCACAGAGTTGAGGCACTCCATACTTTAGCTTTTGTGTATTTAAGAAAAGGGAGAGATGGCAAGAGCATACTTACCCACCTCCCCTTTTAAGGGATGATCAGTTAATGCTGCTATAACACTTTAAAGACAGGCTTTCCAAAACTTAAATATGATTAGACATTTATATAGATAATAAAACATTCATACTTACCTAGGATAAGATAGAAGGGATTTAAAATACTCAAGCTTCCTGGCATAACTAGCTGCTTGAGATTAAAAGGGAAACTTTTTTTCCTAGGGGCAGGTTATTACTTAGGGTATTACTTTTGGTGATTGTGGGGTAGTTTGCATGTTACTTTGAAGTACTGCACTGTGTTGGCTGGAACAAGATGATATTTTAAACAAACTGCTGGCCTCAACAAGGATGGCAGGTCTTACTCTTGTGTGTTCCTAGATCCTCACTGTCTGGGTTGGAGATGAGCCCTTTAGCTTCTGCATACATCTTCCTGCTGCACAACACATCTGTCTGTGGCTACATCACATGGCTAAGGCATGTCCCCTCCGCCAAGAAGGGTATTTCAGTTTTTCGTATTTTTTATGACATTTAGAAGCTTGTGGTTCTGATTTGGTTCAGTGGACATAATTCCAATAAGAGAAGCATTACTAGCTAAAAACTCTCAAAGCAAGCCAAGTTGCTTTGACAGAATCAGAAAGTAATTAAATAACCAGTTCTGGTGACAGACTTGGGATGGGGTCTTCCCCACTGGCAGATCAAGAATAGCACACCTGAGTATCTGGTATAGCTCAACTCTCCTCTAACCACTGCTTTTAGTAAGCCAAATACTAGTAAGCCCAAAATATATGGGTTTACTGAGAAATAAGAACATTCCTCCTTGAGAAAATGCAATTTACAGCACTATATATTTTTTAATTTTGAGTTGGTTTTTTTTTAGTTTTGCATTTTTTTGGCAGCAGTTTGCATTTCTAAATACACACAACTACATGCAGTGCGTGTGTGGTATGTCTGCATGTGTTTGGGCAATAACTTTAAATTTACACAATTAATTTTTTTAAACTCACTTATCAGACAGCATGTCACATTTAATTTTTATTCAGTTCATAGTTCCTGTTTTACTGCCTTGTTATATTATCCAAATTCACTGGATATTTCTCTCTCCACCCTTTTCTTCCCTTTTGTTGTACACTTTTTATATATAAGTACACACATATATATACAGAGAGGAAAATAATTGCTCTGGGGAAATCTTGAAACCCTTTTCCTTTCCTAAACAGTAACAAGGGATTTACATTTATAAATAGGGAGCCAGCAGGCAGAACGCTAACACACAACATCAGTGAAGTTACACAGATAAATTTTTCAGTTCTTTTATCTAGTAAACATCCTAATGATCAACATCAAAGGCTGAAGTAAGAAGCCTTTCTCTTTTGTGCCAGATTGAGAAAGAGTGGGCTCTTTTACATCTCATTTGGGAGATATGAGGAGCCTTTGAATGGATCATTGCTTTTTATGGGTAGTAATGAGGTGAGAAGTATTCTAGTGTGTGGCACAGGCCTTCATTAAAAGCGTGAAACAGAATGGCTTATGGTTAAAAGGAGTAATTTGTTCTAACATACTTGCTAAATTGTGCTGTAACCATGCCAGGTCACTGGACTACATTTTCCATAGGATTTCCGAATGCATTTGTGTGTAATTATTCTGCCTATACAGAGTTGAGGGATTTTTCCAATGACTTGTGCTAACTAGCTGACAACACTCATTCTTTTCCTGGAAACTTATCTGAATGCCACATTTTAAAAGGCGTAGAAGAGCCCAGATTCTTTTGCTCAAGCCTTGTATTTCCTCAAAAAATTAAGAACCAGCAGAGCAACATAAAATAAGTGCAACTGATCCAAAGGCCTTATTAACATGACAAAAAACCAGGGAGCCATCCCCACAGTCTCCACCTTCAGCCTGACAGGATTTTATCAGACAGGTCCATGCCAAGTTGCTCTGCTGTGTGTTGCTGGCCCTTAAGCATCACATTTGAGCAGCCTGGTCCCCTGAAGAGCTACTCAAGCCACTTCTCACATCACAGTCGATGAGTGGAGATGGTCTTCACTTTGGGAAGTCAGCCACTCCTATGGAGCTGCTGCTGAGAAACGTGCTAGTAATTATACAGGAGCACAGATACGACAATGTGCAAATGCTTTTCCATGTTCTTCTTCCTGTCACGCTTGAAAAGACAGGAAACTTCTACCTGGAACTTCCTTTTTTTCAGAGGACAGAAAGGTATAACCCCTGGGAGCTACACTCCTGAACTGTGAAGGACTGTAATGCATTACACTGGCAAAGGCCAACAGGAGTCCTTTTTCCAGCAAAACGCTGGTAGCATCCAGAGCTAACCTTTAGGCATTAAACCACACAATCTGCTGAGGATTGTGCATCCAGGTGGCAGCAGGATATGCGAGAGAATGGAGACTGTAGCCTTCCCCCTCTCCAGTCACCACATTGCACCACTTCCCTCCTCTCTCCATGGTCCCAGCTTTAATCCTTGCCACGCAAAATATGACAGTTTTGATGTACCAGAGGATTTTTCTGCTAAGCACCTTTAGAAGGAAGTGCAAAGGTCTTAAAATAAAAAACACAAAAATTATCCCATTCAGTTTGTGTCTTTTGTAACAAAGAAACAAAACCTCCGGGAAAATTCAATTTTCCCCCCTCATTTTAGAACAAATATCAGTATCTAAAAATAATAAAAATACCATAAAAGTATTTTTCGTTACCTCAAGACAAGCTTTTGTTTTGAATGCAGATTGAAGAAAATTTATGAGATTTCAACTTTTTGCTCTAAAGTCAGGCAAGGAAAGTGTTTGAAATCTCAGAACAATCTCCTTCCTAGGTTTGACTGAAATGGAAGGGACAGGACTATGCCTGCGTGTGTGTGTGTGTGCATCTGTGTTTGGCAGCAATTAAAATATCAGAGCAGTGCTTACAGCCATATGCTTCCTCAGAAACTGATAAAGGTTGCATGTGTATATAACTGATGGAGAATTTACCCCATAATGTTAAGACAGCTAAGTGTAGTTGTTTCTTAAATCATCTTAGTATTTCTTTCTGTACAAGTCAAGAAAGGCTAGTCCACTTTAACCTATTCATATGAATGAAAAAATAGAGGAGTTTTGTGAAGAATACATGAAATCGAGTCCTTTAACAATTTGTCTTCTGAGCATCAGATACTTAGAAACCTGAGAAACAGATGAATTATTTTCTCCACATATTTTCTAGCCATATTGTGAAACATAGACGGCGTCAATGTTTAATGTTCATCAGTAAGTGTTGGGGTCATTCCTCATAATCCAGTTCACAACATTTTGTTTAAAAACGTTAATGACAATGATTTAAACTGCTTATTTTAATGATGTGAAAAAGCTAGAATAAAGCAGAGAAGTACAGTCTGCTTTAGTTAAACAGCCAGTCCCATGAAAGTGATGTATATATATGATTGTGTGTATGTCTATATGCAAGTATAGTGTATATATATGTTATTATATATGTGTATATATTGTTATAAACTGTATATACATTACACAGTTTGAACAAACAACAAAATACAGTCTTAGATTTTCCTATATGTTACATTGTTTTTCAAGCTGTTTCAGGCACAGAGATTACATGTCAAGAAAAAGATTGGGTAGTATGTCAATAGACATCTGGAAATTGTAAGAGTTCAGGCAGTGACCATATTTTCTCTTTGACTGCAAGTGAGGAAACTCATCTGGTTTCTTACAACAGTGAGGTGAGCTCAGGTTGTTGTGAAGATTTTTAAAGGATGCCTCAGACAAATGTCGGCTGCTTGTTTATTGGGAAGGTCTGAATGTCCTGACATTGTAAGATCTTTATGCCGGATTGATCACGAGCACCTATATCCACGCCTTCTAAAGTCAGGGTATCAATAGAGATTGTCAATTGTCTTGGGTTGTGAATCACATGTTTTAATATATATTTTGGCACTGATGGCTTCTCTATGGTTTTAAATAGTGTTTAAAATTAGATCTCTGTTTTGTACTGACATCTTGGAATTTAGGTGCGCAAGGCCAGCATTAGCCACCTTGCAAACACCAGAGCGTTTGTGCTGCAACTGTAAATTAAATGCACTTAAAACCAAAACTGGCTTGAATATAATGTTTCTCGGCTCACAGTGTTGTCTGATCTTCCCCTTTATCCAGCTTCATCGCCAGACTGGCTTTATCACCACTTGTTCAAAGGAATTTATTCTGTGAATAATTGCTGAATTGATAACTACTTAAAAGGTGAAGAAAATAAAGATGGACAAAATGAAATATGAAATCCCTTGAGAATATTTGGGAAATGGGAAAATTAAAAACTCCACCAATATGACTCCCAGAAGGTAGAATCCTAACCATGGTTTGAAGCTCTGGAGTCAGGTTTACTCATAGAAGATATGAAGATGTTGGTCTCAATCCTGCTTGGATCTTCCAGATAATTTTTTTTTTTTTGGCTACACACAAAGAAAGGATTTTAAGTTTATAAAGGTCTCACAGATTCATATAACATGACTGTAAATGCTGCTATTAATGCTTCTTTATTAGAAATTATTTTAAAAGCAGGATTAAAAGTATTGTAAAAGTAGTAAGTCTTCTCCTGTACCTCAGTCTTGACAGCATGTAAATCAGCAGATTTCTAAGTGTGAGCTTCACAGAATTCAAATGGCTTAGTGTTATTCAAACTCTTTATTAAGAGACAGAATCTGAAAGGGATATGGTTGTGTGTACAGACAGCTGTTTTGTGCAATAATGTCACAAATTATCCAAATCTCCCTTGATTAATCTTGAATCAAATTATTTTCTGTCATTTGTCAAGATATTTCTTGCTCCATGAAACCTAGCAGCAATGATAAACACCAAGTGTATTATCAGAAGGGAAAATGTTTTACAGTGAGACTTCTCTCTCTGTGTTTTTAGAAATTGGTGTCAAGGTCCCATTATCCCTATTTATTCACAAAGTATCACATGGAGGAGGAATGTATATGTGTGCTATGATTTTATCAGTTCCATTACAACCAAAATCCTGCTGTTTTCCTCCTGTTACATACTCCTGCTCACAACCCGGAATCAACCTATCATTCAGGAAGAAACCATAGAAGGCAGGGAGATTGTATTTTTAAATTATATTACTTTTTTTTTTTTCCCTAGCAGAAGGTCCTTTAGAAGACAATCGCATTTTTTAAAGGCAACTGATCAAATACTCTGGTTGAAAGTTTTATTTGCCATGTCTCCTGCCTTCAGACAGGGAACAAATCTTCAGCTGGCAGACCAGGCTTTATTCAGGCTGCCCAAGGCTCCTTTTTTAGTTGTGGACCCCAATGCTGAGACATGACTCCTTCATGCCTTGGGTAAACTTCTGTGCACTAGCAAAATATTTGATTTCCTCAGCCACCTGAAGAACTCAGTTTGCCAGTATAGCTATTTACAAATATAACCAATTTAGTAGGTTTTGGATGAGAAGTTGCATTTCTTTCCTTTGCCCACCTTGCAGGTGTGTGGGGCAGATCACACCCAAGCTTAGAGCTGGGTCAGTCCCTTGCTGCTACAGGATGTGCACTCATGAACCTTAACGACCTGCTGAGATGGTAGGGAGAAAAGATAAGGGAACCACAACCAGAATGAGCACATCAGTGGTATTACCCATGAAAAGGTTATCCCTATCCTAGTACTAAACTTTTCTTTTTGGCAATTATAAAATTTTGTCTGGCATGAATAAATTCCATTCATCCCTCCTGAAAAAGATGAAAGTGTCCTGTAAATAGGATGTTTCTCTATTAAATTTAGGATTAAATCCAAGACTTGCTGAGCACTCAGAGGTGCCAGAGGCTAGAACTGGGCAGACAATTGACCTGACCACAACAATTTCCCTCTCTAGCCTGCCTCAGCTCTTTGAATGGAAGCTGTGGGTCAGGAAGACTCCCTCAACTGTCTGTACTTAAAAATACATCTAAGACAAACAAACCTGAGTGACTTTGCACATATATAGTGCTGAAATTTCACCAGTGTGTTATACCTCTCATTAGAATCTCCAAATAGTGGAGTGCAATGAGAAAAATAAGTCATAGCACTAACTAAAAATGGGAAATGGAAATGTAGCTGCAAGAAAAGGAAATAATTCAGAAGAAATTATAAGAAACTATAAGAAATTATCACGATTATAAACCGCACCTGATTATAAGCCTCACTTCTGGGTTCGGACCAAAATTTTAGTCAAAATGATGCGGCTTATAATAATGAAATTACTGAAATTTTCCAAAATGATTTTTCACTTACCAAATAGGAAAAAAAAAAAATCAGGAAGTCAGTTAAAGGAGGAATTATTTTTGCTTTTCTACCTTTTTTTTTTTCTTTCAAATAATTTTATATCAATGCACTGATCTGACACAGAGCAGAGCCATATAAACAGTTGCATTGGCACAGGCAATAAAATGGAACTGGGGTTGAGAGAGTAAGTAGATGAAACCAGGAAGAGCACAAACATCTTTTTCACATTTTGCTGTTGAATTAATTAATAGAGTCCAAATCTGTGCTTTACAGAGGCTTAACATCCTGTTCTAGGTTTATGCAGATTTTAAAGCACCAATGCAAAGGAAGATATCCTGGTAATGGCACTTGGACTGACTGTACCCTATAGCAGTGGGGCACAGTGGGGTCCAGTGCAGAATATTATGAAGAAAACCTATGAAGTGCCATGAAACATTTTCACCTGATGAAAGTAAAACACATGGGCTGCTGCCTGAATTACCATTTCCCATAAAGGCAGCACAATTCTAATGTGTTTGCTACTATTTTCTCTTTTAAAATGCCTAGAGGAAATTAATTTTCATAAAAATGACAGCTAGGCCTGACCATCTTTAAGCTCCTACTTGACCCTTAGAGATCCAGCGCATATGGTACAGTATGTTACAACCAGC
Source organism: Turdus rufiventris (assembly GCA_013186435.1). Classification (NCBI taxonomy): domain Eukaryota; kingdom Metazoa; phylum Chordata; class Aves; order Passeriformes; family Turdidae; genus Turdus; species Turdus rufiventris. The sequence goes on along the minus strand of PYHW01010620.1, from coordinate 9,620,715 downwards.
TGCTAACTGGACTCCCTGCAAACATGGCTATTAAGGTCAATTGAATCAAATAAAGACAGCTCGAGGTTTAAATCCAAGGGATATATGCCCTTCTGCTGATTGCACACAACTCCTTTTTCTACTGGTGAGAATAAAATGGATTTATCCAGAAACAATCCTAGCCAGCTTTGATTTTATTTCTAATATTTCTAATATCGTTATCCACTTATAAGTGCATTTGGAGTAATAAATTAGAAAGTACAAAGTCCACTTAGACATTTCAAAACAAAATTCTACGTACTTGGATTGTATATCATATAATGCATACTGAATTTGTTCTTAAATTTTTGTCTCACTTCCTTTTAGTATGAATAGATAAAAATTGTGAGAAAAGTTAGATATTGTAAAATTTTAAAATGTAATAGCATATCAGAAATCCCAGCCCTTCTGTATTGTCAGAGCATATTTCAAGCAGTAGCGTGTTGATCTTCCTGATTCTATCATAAAGTGATAGAATGCTACTTTTAGCAAGCTTAAGGGAGGCAAGAAAAAGCTTAGGAGAATCCTGAAGCACTGTCTAATAACAAAAGTCTTCTAATGTATATGAAATCTTGACAGTGGCCAAAAGTGTGTTTGTGTTTTAGACTGTTGCTTTGTGAACATTCTGCCAACAGAGCATGAACTTCGTGCATATCTCAAGCTTGACTATCAAAGTCAACAGAGAAACTCCCGTTGCTCCCAAATATCTGTATTAATAAACTGTGTAAACAAAAATTTTGTGGATACCTCACTGGGTCTGAAGTCTTATGGAACTGTTGCTGATTAAGGAGTCTCTTTACTTAACATTTGTCTTTCACATTTATTTTTCAAAGTATTTCCGTAACAGGCCGATGTGACTGAAGTTTCCTGACCCTCTGCCAATCACAATATAACCTTCAAAGAAAAGAGATAACCTCCCACTGAAGTAAGATACAAAGAAAAGTTTTTCAGAAGAAAGTCCAGTAAAATTCAAATAGGGAGTGCAAAACTGGAACTGGTTTAGAGAACTATAATATTGAGATTATTTTAACTCTTTAACTAGTTAGTCCCGTAGCTGATTTAGGGGTTGATTTAAATCAGAGTTCCACCTCTCCAGCCATGCTGTAGGGAGCAAAAGCAGGATGAGATAAGCCTTTCTGTGGCAGACACTTTGAAAGGCAGTGAAAAGCAAGGATCCTTCAGCTAGTACTGCTTGATATTTGTCAAAAGGGAAGAACTGAGATAAGCAGGACCTGAATCCTTGTTCACTTTATAACTGAGTGATCAGTGAAGCTTTGGTCCCTTGAGGTATTCTGATACACTGATATTTATTTCCATCCCAGATCATAAACAAATTTGGAACATTATTTTGTGGTTTGTTGGGGTTTTTTTGTCAGTTTTTTGAATGAACAATTCCTGACAAACATGATTTTAAAAGAGTGGATTGTTTTGGTTCCCTTTGCTTATCAGGCTTCATTGCCTCTTGAGCGGTAATCCATATGCCTTGTGCCCAAATTCTTCTCATGTCCAGGCTTTTTGGTGGGATGACTTTTCTTTTCAAACCCTGATATACTCTATCTAAATTAAAGAGTCAAGAGAATATTAGAAAGTGTAGCAAGAAATGCTACTCTGGTGAGAGCACCTATGGCAATGACACATCTCTGTCTATAACCTCCCCTGATTCAAGTGACCAAATCAATATTCTTCAGAAGGAAATTCAATTAGCAGACAATAAAGACATTTTTTTAAAATTCTTTACACAAGTTTCACTGAAAGGCTGATTTCCAGTGAGTACGTTTTTTAATTTATGTTTGTTCTCCCTAGAAAAATAGCAAACTGATGCTGTTTAAATGATGAGAGACGCAACTAGCTTCCAGGGCTATGGTCAATAGTGTTACCAAAACATCATTAGGGGATTTGTCAGTTTTCAGCATTTGTTTTTTACCTCTTTGTTTGCTTGCTTGTTTTTGTGAATGGCATTTGCAAAACTCCCTAGAACCTTGACCTTTTGGACTGAAAGTTGAAATTCTGGTGGTCAATGTTCTTTTTTAATTCCAAAGGGAAGCAGCTCAAAATCAGACTGTGGATGGTCCTTGCACAAAACATTGACAATGAAATATTTTCTGGTTCTCAGTAACCTCCACGGGCATGTGTGTTCATTTAGAATATGTGTCTGCAAATACAGCTCACAACCTCACTATCTTCTTTGAGAAGAGGAAGATTAATTAGTCATCCCTGTTAAATGCCACAGTAACCCATCATTGTTTTAACCAGCATCAGCCTTGATTTACAGATGTGAAACCAAAGAAGAAACTGCTGCCTTTCTTGCCTAATATTTGGTCTAAGTGTCTAAACATAATGCCGTGTTCCTTCTCACAAATCAAAGACACTTTATTTGCATGTGTCCAGCCTCAAGTCTGGAGTGAGGAAGAATGGAAAGAGACTGTAAAATAAATGATAGCTCAGAAGATAGCTGCTTGTGATAACAGAATAATTATAATCTGAAAACTTATTTTTTTTCAGGGGTAGTCACATTTTATTTTGCACATTCCTCAATGACTGAGTTCACCTAAATACCAGTTTTGCAGTAGGAAGTTTGTCTTACTCTCCAACAAAAGATAACTACATAGATTTAAGTGAGGCAACAAATACACTGTTATGACAAATGTTTAAAATTAATTGTTGTCCTTGAATTTTTTTTTCCTTGTCCAACTTTCAAGAAGGCCACTTAATATTCTGTTTTGATAAATGCAAGGGTATATGCAAAGAGAAAAGAGGAAGAAATTCCAGCTTGTATCTTTAAAGCTCTGGAATGGTGTAAATTATTACAGTGGTTACACATTTTCATGGGATCAAGGCAACAACAGCAAGCTCATAAAACAGATACCACTAATTATGCAGAGGAGAAGTCATAAAGTCACTGATGGAAGTATGTTTTATATTCATGAACACATCATTAAAATTTTAAGACACACTATCAAATTCAACATTTTAATACTACACCCAACAACATTAAACCCTCCCAACAAGAAAATCAGATCGTTTAATGATTGTGTTTGTCACACAGGTTTCATATATCTGCTGTTGAAGCAGATGTAGTCTTTTCTGTTTCTGGATGATTTTTATCACTGGACAATTAAAAATAATTTTTTAATGCAGTTTGTAGAAAAACTAGATACAACAAAAAGGAAACAAATCACCAAAAAGTTAGGAATGTTTAATTGCAGAAATATTTAAATTCAGCTAATCACATAAAATCTTTTTATAGTGTTGTCACTTCGTTTTTACTTCTCTTGTATTTTGTTTTAATAAAAAAGATGTTTTGAAGTAATAGAATAGTGATTCAGGCAGGCAGCAACCCAGCACACAAATGTTAGGTATTTCAAAGGAATCTTTAAAGTAAACGTGCCATTTAAGCAAAGGGCAAAATATAATAGGAAATATTTCAGGATTGCCTGTTTGGTTGAAACTCTTGGAAGATTAAGGAGTGTCCTGTACGACTTTCATTGCTGTCATGAAAAGACTGAGGCCACTTTGAATACACGAGTATGGATAAGGCCCCAAATTCTCTGATGTTTAAAGAGGTGCAACAGACTGCAAATAGATGCATCCTTATCAAGACATGGGTGGCAAGAGTGACACTTTCAAAGATGTTTCTTGTGATCTACAAGAAAGGGTTCTGGTTTTGGCTTTGGACCAAGAGCTGTGCTGTTGCACATTCACGCATGATGCCCCTGCCCCACCCCTGGTGTGGACACTCCATCTCACTGCTCTGCTCCCCTTCACTTCACAATGAACTCTGTTACTTCTTACATCTGGGACCTCTAGAAATAGCTACCTCTCTAGAAAGGCTGGGAACAGTCAAGGAAATTAAGGATCAGTCTTATTTGCCAGTATTAGTAACTAAAAATCTCAAATACATAATGCTGCATTTAAAGGACATTTTTGTAACATGTAACAGTAGAATAAATTAGACCCTACACTGGTCTAGCTCTAGTTAATTACCACATGATATTCAAACACCAGCTAATACTGTTGTTATACATTTATCTTATTTAAAATTCAAAAGAGAGCTTCAGTTATTAACATAAATTTCTTGAAGTGATTTCTGATAGGACTCAGTGAACTTCTGCCTAAAAAAAAAAAATCAATGGCTAAATGTGGTCTAATATTAGGTCTCTTCTAAACCTTTCTTCCTCCAGAGCCAATATTTGGCCTACACTATCTGCCAGCATCTTTTTAATGAGAAGCACATATCTAAAAGCTCTCACAGCTCTCAAAATTTAGAAGTAAATATTTTAAAATTAAAACCGTATGCTAAGCAGTGCAGATTTGCTGGTGCAGATGTTATTTTTGGCTCATTTTTTTTTAACTGGTTCGTAACCAATGTACTTCAGCCTATTTTTCCAGATTTATTAGTAGTATTCTGAATACCACAGATGTAGTGAGAGAAGTTAATGGAATAATATATCAAGATATTTTAGGCAATTTTCTACTTAGTACCCCGAGTCATTGCTAAAATTCTGTTAATAAGATGTATCCCCAGGATGCTATTAATAGCAAAAGGGAGAAAAAGAGAAAATGGAGGTAAAAATCACTTAGAGAATGGGACAAGGACCATCCTACATGAAATTCTACACTCCACCTTTCTCAGGAGACTCACATAATCCTCTGGCATTTAATTTGTGATTGCTTTATATAGTTTCTGCAAGTCAGAGTACAGTAATGTAAGCTTTTGGGGGTTTTTTTGTGTTTTTGTTTTTTGGTTTTTTTGTTTTTTTTTTTTTTGTTGATGGTTGTCCCACATTCATTCTAATTATTTAGGATTCATAACTATTTCTATTTGTGCTGTTTATATTCATGCCTGATATCGTCAGTGCCATTATTTCCCTGAAAGTCTCTGGTGAAGGTGACAGAGTTTTCCATACTCTACTAGTTCTTAATTAATTCAGTATTAGTTGATTCTCTGGTTATGAGGGATCCTGTTGTCAGTGTTGTTATGTTGGCCAGTGATTTACTAAAGAACGGATCATGTATTTTTTCCCTAAGTAGATCTAATTAGTCTTATTCCTTCAAATGTTGGTTACTAAGATCTTGAAACCATACTATTTAGAAAAGTGAGGTTCTCTTTCAGTTGTGCATGGAAAAATTCTATGATATTTTTTGTATTGCAAATCTTAGGTGAACTCAGTTTAACATCAGAGGGAACAGTGCAGTAAAAGATTTAAAGTACAGAGCTGCCATTCATGCCATTTACCATGATCTATTCCGATATTTTTCTTAGACACCAAAGTTGCCAATTCTTAGTTCAAGCATGATCAAATCTTCTTTTTTAGCTGCATTTAAGTAAGGTAAATGCATTTTTACTCTGTGGGATTATGCTCTTCTTACTGTTGTGAAGATCTACTCTGTAAATAAGTATTTTTAATTTGCATACCATATAGGCTTAATATGGGACCAATTTTTAGCTCAAAACTTGCTTAGAGAATTGAAATGCTTAACAACTGTGATGCTTAAGGGAAGATTTTTAAAAGCAAGATAAGAAATGTGAAATTTGAGAATGAGAAGCTCCTCAGACACAGACATGAAAAAAAATAATAGACTAAAATCAATTAATTATAAATCAGAGTTACAAAGGGAATCTGAACATAGGTTTACAAAAATGTCTGGACACTAAGGTCCATTCCACTAAACATCTAAGAATTGTTTATACTACTATGATAAGTAGTCCCACAACTGCTACAAAATGGATCAAGGCAGTAAATGGCAAAAACACTTTTTGCAGAGTCAGGTCTTTGACAGAACTGCACAGGGTTTGCAGCTATCCCATTTTTATGTCGTGAAATATTTTTGTTTGAGGTCTTTCTCTTAAGTTTTGCCAGTTATACCTTAGACCTACATAAGATGTACATAAGATACTTTACTATGTTTGATGGTGAAACCATAACTTCACAGATTTTCTAAATGGTTTTAATTGCTAGAAAGCTGTAAAGTAGAAAAGCTAAGTTGTTATGGAGTTTTTATTTTTTTAAATTATTTTTTCTAAAATTGTGGATGTTTTGCAGAGTGGCACATTTTTTTTTTAAAAGAAACAAACCTCAAACCTGCAGGTCATTCATTTTTATTGCCCTCTGGAACAAAACAGAAACATGCAAGCAATGGAAAATGTCAAAACCAACATTCTCACTGAATTGTTAAAGAAGTCCTGATATTTTGGTGACAAAATATTCAGGAAAAAAACCCACTTTTGACTCGTGTGTTTACAGACTGTCATTCCATAACCAGAAGGATATGTATCTAAACCAGATAATTCCCTTTACTAAATCTAATAATGGCACCTTGCTAGAGACACTGGCTCATCAGTCAGCAACTAAATCTAGGCCTAATTTATCAGACAAACTTCATTAAATAAATTTTATATTGTACACTGCACAAAACTGAACCCAATAATTGGGATTAATTGCCACCATCATCAGTTTTAGCAAGGTCAAGGATTAAGCAAGTTTGGAGAGTGGTCTGACCTTTCATTGCAATTCTTCTTCCACTGAAATTTTTAGCTGTCAAATTCAGAATTGTAGGTTTTACAGGAGATTTGTCACAAAACAGATTTTGATGTGGTCCATGTCTCGCTTTACCCAGCCATGAAATAGCCAGACATTAACAAAATAGCTGCTTTGAAAGGCAACATAAAAATAATATTAAAGTGCAAGTTTTTCCATATTTTGAAGGTTTTTTTGCTACAAAAATTCATTAGGGACTAAAGCAAAAAAATTAACTGCATAAAAAAGAGAATATAACAAGCTTAAATTTTATGTCCATAGATTCTATTGAAAAGTTTTAAATAGAATATGAATAGCTAAAAATTTCATACAGAACATTTTTCTATGGTTTATCATTTCAACTTTTATGAAAATACCCATAAACAAAATATTTTCAGATAAAAACTTTTCTGGTTTTGGTTATTTGGGAAGGGAGGAGGTTGAGGAAGAATTAAGATTTTACAATATGGGTCTAGAAGTGCTCTTCTGCACATGGTTATGTATATTTAAGACATATCTCCCTCCTGGCATGATTTGCAACACAATAATGGAGCAATGTTGAGAAACCCATGCTATTGCTCTCAACTTAAATTCCCAGAATTGTCAATCCGGCCGCTGTCACAGTAAAGCATTTACATAATTTTTAAATTATAGGCAATTATACAAAAGTCTTTTCCATCAAAGGATTGGTTTCCTTCCCCACCCTCCCCCTGAAGTCAATAGCAAACTGTCCTTTCTATGCAGTGGGAAAAAAGTGCCTTGGTGGTATTTACAGAAGAGCACTGGATGCTTGAAATCATATTTTTGCTTTTACCTAACATCACGATATTTGAGAAAGTATGCTAGTACTGGGGATGTTATAAATAGCAGCTATGAGGCCTTTGATGGTAAGCACAGTTCATGCAGAGCATGCATTATGACTATTTATGGAATGCTAAGAAATAAACAGGCAATGATGCCTTTTAGGTTTTGTAAAACTCTAGACTCACATGAGTTGACATGAAAAGAGTTTTTTCAAGGCAATTAGTAATCATTTTTTCCCTTTTTTCTAAATGAGAAAAAAAATAATCATTTTTCTAAATGATTCAAAATTGTAATTGTCAGTCAGGGAAACAGTTTCTCTCTTGTTTCTTTTTTCTTGCCGTCATCCCTTCAGCTACATGAGAATTGCATTTTTTACAGCTGTTAGAATGAAACAACACAGGATTGCTCTTATCTGTCCCTGGTGCTGTGAATTTTTTAGCCAAATCACAGACAGATGGATAGACGAACATGATTCAAGTTCGAATGACCTACCAGTGGTTTCATTTCAGATGGAAGGTGAGCCTGAGTGTGCATGTGTGTATAATGTCCAGTGTTTATGTGTAGGCCCACGTACTCACACGTGTTGTGACTGGGGTTTGGCCAGTAATGTGAGACAAAGAAGTGAGAGAGAGAATCTGAGTGCTTTTTGTATATTTTTTACAATTATTCACAAAAGCGTTTAGCTGTAAAAAGCTAAATCCAAATGTTTTTTCTTTTGCTAAAGCAGCTGTTCATACGGAGAAAAAAAAGAAAGGAAAACAGACAAACCCAGCAACTTTTCTTTGATTTTACTGCAGGATACATGCTCGGCTGCTCTTCTTGTGATGCCCACAGTGCTGTGGAGCAGTGGACCTTGCCCCTTTTTGTAGTTAACTGGTGAAAAAGACTGCATCTGCTTATTCTCAGACATTAATACAGCTAAAGGAATAAGACATCAGAGGCCTGCAAATGAGAAGGTCTTTTTAAATTTACAAAGCATTTGCTCCTGAATCCACCTCAGCCAGTTTGGGGAAAGCGCTTTTGGCACCAAGTCACCCTTCAGGGAAAGACTGATAATGATCACTAGAGACATACTACGGGCTCCTGCCTCACTCACTTCAAAGGCCTTCTCTCTTAATCAACATTAAATCATCATTTTGCCTTGGATATAGGGACAGCTGTACACAATCTATTTGTTTTAAAACAGATTAGGAATGGGTTCTCTGCCAGCGTATAAGTTGCATGATAAATGTACTTTAAAGCCATAACTAGGAAAAAACTTTGCTCCCTTCGTTAGCTGGATTCCAGTACTAGCTGAGACCTCACATTGCCCCAGGACTGGACCCTTCCTCAGTTGTTTGGCTGTCCCCAAGAGCACTCAGGCAATATGATAATTTCAAAAAAAATCAAGTGTCTGCTGATCTGAGCTGTGTCTCCTGGTGAATTTTCTATGGAAATCAATAGTCACAGGAAGTAGTATAAGATTGTCTATGTCTGTTTTCTTCTTTTCTTTTAATCTCAGAGTAAAAACCCTATTTCATCCACTGACAGTCTCACAAGGTGACAACAAAGGCTTTTTATTACCCAATTAAAAGCTGATGGCCAGATAGTTGTTAAATAATTAAGTAAAGGCCCTAAATTACAAGGGGGAAAATCCCTTCTCTTGATCCATGCTGGAGATATTTTTGTATGGTTGCTAAGCATCCCTCTATAAACTGTTTTTCTTGCATAATACAAATGCACTGTAATGTGTGCAATTTAAAAGAAAAGTCTAGCAACTAGCCGTATTTCCAGAATAGGACATTATGTAACAAAAAGCAGAGGTTCCCAATAAAGATTTGGGAGTCAAAATGAGTACACAAAAGAATATCATTCAGAGAACAACATTGTGATGAAATGAGCTATTCAGGTTTTGTGTGTTGAGAGACAATAATCATCATGGAAGACTAAAATGCGTCCTAATTTCCACTTAAAAAAATAAATATATATATATATAATTAAAATATAAAGATATTACAGAGAATATGCCTCACAAAGAGAAACTTACAATGTTCAGTCATTTTGTTTTTTTAAAAAAACCAACAAAAAAGATTGGCAGGCAAAGTTGTATGACACTAGCTCCTTCACAGGGAGAAAACAGTGGTTTTAATACTTCACATATTAGAGAAATGAAAAATTAGTTTAAGAAAGTTTAAGCAAGAGTGAGACAAACCCAAATTAAAAATGAGGCCCAGCTTCTTAGAGAGACCAGTAGAAAAATCTATCAAATCTATCAAATCTATCTTCTGCACTTGTTTCTTTTCTTGCTGTCCTTAAGCCAAAACCAGCCAACTTTTTGGGGGGCCTATATCCTAAGTAAAAGCATTAGCTGCTTCAATTCAAATTGCACTCCACTCAAAAGAGGCTGGGTGAAATGCAGTGCCTTCCAAAGTAAGAGTGATATGACTGGTTAGGATGATCTAACAGCTCATCTTGAGCTCTAGATTTTCTTACTTGTCCTTGGTTCAAGTACAGGTGGCTCTGCATGGCATTTTCAAGCATCTGCCTAAACTGAGCATAAATCATAGGCCTGTGAATGTGAATTTCTGTGCCAGTGGATGTCACCAGTCACACAAAGAGAACACACGCAAGGGATTGGAACTGTTGTGTCTACTCAGAATGACAATAATTCCTATTTGTTTGGACACTTTTCTCAAGCCAAGAAAATAAATATCGAAAGACAAAAGTTCAGATTTTTACATTTTTTAATAAGTTACAATTTTGCCTTAAACATTATTCTCTTTTTAAATACTCAAGACACAGAATGAATGTCTTTTCTTGATGCTCTTATGACCAAATTCAGATTATTCTACTCTAAAAGAAATCTGATTATTATTTCTGTCTTTTCATATATATATATATATAGAGAGAGAGAGAGAGAGAGAGAGAGAGAGAAATGTTCTATTTTATGATAAAGATAATTGAAGATCAGGAACTTTGCCAGCAAACTGGAATCCAGTGTAGCAAGGCAGATATTACTACTGACTTCAGTTTTCACACTGTGTTTATCACGTGGTGAATTAGGAGTAAATGAGAAATGCACCCTAGCTTCTTTTTGTAGGTGCTGTCATAAAGAATATTAGATTTCCAAGAAGCTACAGGCAGGCATGGGAATAAAGGGAGAAGGAAAGAAGACTAGATTAAATTTTAGCTAGCAGGCAGTAGAGGGAATCATCTAAGCAAAGGGAGATAGGGATATAAATTCAGTAAAAAACTGGATAAATTTTTGACCAAAAAAAGGGATTAAAGATTAAGAAGGGGAAATCCTAGTAACATGGAGCAGAAGAAAACACACCATGTGTAGAAAAACTGCTTCCTATCTAGAAAAGGGCTTCACTCAGTAGAGCAGAGCAGGAGTATTATACTGAATAAAGGGAGGCCCATTCCTGTTCTGCCAGCGAACTTATTTTTCAGTGGATGAGAATGATCATCAAGCTAGTGAGCAGGATGCAAGGAAGGAAAAGCCATATAAAATGAATCTTATGCATTTGAAAAACAACAGAATGCAAATCAAGGTAACATAAATTATTGAGAGGGAGTGAAAGTTACTCCAGGGGTTATATCCCCCTGCCCCCACAGGATACAAGCTATTTCCTTTGAGTTTGCAATAGTAATTTCAAAATGCTACTCCTGGCACCGTCTGAACCACATGTATTTTCAGCACTTGGCAAGAAGACATTTAGAAGATAGAGGTTGTTCCTTTACTTGGGAAAAGGAATTAAACTTCTTGCACTGTGACAGTAAATAATGTGTTTCTCCACCGAGGTCACCATTGCACAGACAACAGTAAATTTGGCATCTCCTAATTTTTTGCTCCTTGACTTTACTACCTAAATAACTTTGTTTTCACTGAGTAATTGTCCACATGGAGTCCAATTTTGTTGCGCTCTTGCTCATGGCTAGTTCAGGCACAGGGAGCACGTACAGTCCAAGATTGGACTACATGTGCGTAACACATTTCAAAGTACAGCTCCTGAGAGGTAAATAACTCCTTAATAGTGGCAATACTGACTAAATTAAGAGGGGTTTGTCTGACCATTGCCAATGCAAATTACTAATCTCTCATAATATTCCCTGGATAGACAGGGTTCTGATTTCTCAACAAATGTTCATAACTGAGTAATTCTACAATTAGTGATTTGACAGGACTGAAGAATCATGTCCCTTTGTAAAGTACATCAGACTGACTAAATATTCCAAAATTAATTTCTAACAATGTTGACCAGTACGTTATAGTTCTCAGATAAATACATCCTGTGGTATATAAAAATGCTAAATGGTGTTCATAATTAACAGTAATGACAAGAAAAAAGGCTATGGCTTCATTTATGAAAGTAGTTATAGGACATAGGAATAACCATAGATTCTGGATTAGATCTAAGCTCCTGCCTGTAACAATGACCAGTAGCAGATGTAACAGGAATAAAAGAAAGACATGGCAATCCCTCCTTTTCTGCGCAATCAGGCACTGTAAGGCTGTACCAGCAGGCTTTCCTGTGAAAGAGCACATATGAAAGAAGGTAGCAACTGACCCTTAATTACCTGTTTATTTACAGAATTATGTTTCCCAGAATTCTCTTTCATGCTGCAAAAGACTGCAGACTCTTGCCAGAAGATACAAGAAGGTTTTATATATCACTGATATTTGCAGAGAAAAATAATATCACCCTCTTCAGAGAAGCTATGGCATGATGAATGCCAGGATAAAATAAGAAACCCAAAGTGTAAATCTGAATTTACTCCTATTATATCTAAGGGAACTACTGAGATTGCTGTGTTCAGTGTTAGGGTATAAAACTCATAGACCCACCCAGATAACTGATCCTCATTGAACAGGCAAATTGCAACTTTGATTTTTCATTTTATCTAATATTAAAGGTAAAACTCTATTTGAGAAGGACAAACCACTTCAATTTTGTGTATTTTTAATCACTGAGTAATTAATTTCTTTCTTGTGGGAAGAGACACTTGTGCTAGCTATAGTTGGACATAAGAAATATGGTTTTCGTAGTTTATGAATTTCCGGTCTTGCTTTGTCAGTAGCTATAATTTTGAAAAATTGGTAAACTTAAAAGAATTCAGATTGATAGTTTCACTTTCAAGTAGTGACCAAAGGATGTCAACATGCAGTATCACATAGGTTGGAAACTCAAATGTGTACCTGACAGACACAAATAAGAAAAAGGGAGAAATCTAAATCACGGTTAAACTGTATCTGGTTTGGATCTTGTTGCTCTTTTTAAGATCTGATTAAGAGACTCTGAGCAGGCAGGTTTGCTTATAGGAAGCTATTCTGCAAATTGTAATGGGGAGGTCAGAGCCTCAAATGGTCATGAAGTTGTAGCTGGGCGCCAGCTTAGAGACAATGTCAGGACTTGTGTGGAAGCAAAGTGAATTGTTCCTTTCTTATGTACCTGCCTAGATGGGAAAGGGTTAAGCATGAGTTAGGGATGCATGTGAAAATATATGGGTGAAGTAGGAAAAAAAAATTCTCTTCTAGCTTGAGCCACTCCATCTGTTCCCTTAATTCAGTGGCAGACCTTGATCGGACCCTGGGATCCACTAGTCCCACACTTCATACAGCTTCTCTCTGTAAATTAAGTTGTTGGCCTGTGTTACTGAGGGTTTAGGAAGGTGAGTGATGACCTTGGTTTGAGTATGTTTGTATAGAAACATGTCACTGTAGGGTGATGTCTTTCCTCCAGGGACATAGGGCCCAATACTAACCATTTGTTAAGAAAATACCAAAGCTAAACATATCCAGTGTATGAAAGGATCCAACACCCTTGCCAAGTGTAACTTACACTCATCTTTGAAACGTCAATGTACACAGTATTTTAAAGGCTATTTTTAGCACTTGTCTTTTAAACTGCTTCCCATCTGATGTTAACATCTTGCAACTTTCAAACTAATATGAGTTATTTTTATTATTAAAATGGGAAATGTCTTTAATATAGTGTATTATGACAATATGTTTGATATATATTTTTAAAAGGAGATATAAAATAGTATTTATTCTCAAGAATCAGGACACATAATTCCAGAGAAGTACCTCAATGCTTTCAAGTTCTGTGTTTCTTTATATAGCTAAGATTAAAAGTAAAACTTTAATGACAATATAATTCTCCTTTATTCCCGCTTCCCTGCAGTATATTCCCCGCAGTGATCTACATTTCTAAGTCTGATGCATGCCCATTGTTGTTGTTTGAAGAATCAGTTGTGGTTATTCAATTGTCTGAGAAAGTTCTGTTAAATCATGTGAGTTGGCTTATAACATTAATTTTGAAATAAAAAGGTAAGGAGTTCACTCAGATCAGTGATTTTCTTTAGCTTGTGAATTTCACCAGAAAACATGAGGAGAGAAATTCAGATTTGAACCACAGTTTTCGAGCCAGATAGTCTTAAATCCAAATTCCTAAATGTGGCTTTACACTTGAACTTTAGGCATCTGAGCCTGAAAATGTTGGCCTTGTTTAATGTTCCTATTGAGGATTGATTAATGTATACTCAGGATGTTTTTCCATACAGCCAGCATATAAACGTTACCTTTCTAAAGTTCAGCCCAAACTTACTTGGTAAATCTTTAACTAATCTATCTTCCTTCCCTGCACTTTTAAAATATTTCAGACTATTTCAGTTTGTGAAACTCTTGCAAAACTGATGATCTGGTGCTAAAGCTTCTTCCGGGTATGAGGGGTAGCTGGAGCAGGGGACAGCTTTTGTTTAAACAGAAAAGGATGACATTTTAGCCCCGTCAGAGTCAGTGGAAGCTTTGCTGCTGGCTTCCACATGGCCTGGATTTTACCCAGGTATCCACCTTTGGTCTCAAGTGATGTAAATCAAGCATGACTGCACCAAAGATTGTGAGGATGCAAAATGCAAGACTTGTATGCGAAGGGAAATCAGGCCAAAACCAGTCAGAAGAGCTATGAAAAGCTAGTCAAAAGAAAGTATCTGTTTTAGAGGAGGGTGTACTTTAACATTTTCTCCCCTGCAAAATTTTCTCCAAAAGTATTTTGGCAAATACAGTCTACCCACATGTGAAACCATTCCTAATGGGTACATCATCAAAAGTAAATTATAAGAATGCTGTGTATGTGGGATTTTAATTCTTCCACAATAACTAAAGAAATTACCTAAAACTGATGATGAACTATTTCTAAAATTTCTACCTTTCCTCCACAGGTAAACAATCTTTTGGTCATATCTGAACTTCTCTAAATTCCCAAGTCTTGCTCACTCCAACATAAACAAAATACTAACAACATATTTTAGCTGGTCTTCTATTGCAACTGTGCCATTCTATTTAAAGAACTGTATTAGATAGGAATGACAATGTAAAGAATGCACTCAAGCTCTTTAGCCGAAAATAATCTTTATTTACAGTAGGTTTTGGATAATTTTTTTGGAAGCTGTCATTCCATTACTTTTCACATAAATCAAAGCAGAAAAGAAATGTGTATGAGGAGAAGTGGGAACTAAAGGTCATATCATTCAAGAAAAGGCATATGCTTTATTTGGGCCAGCCCTGAAGAACAGAAAGATTGAACAGATATCTGGAGTAATGTTCTGAATGTTTTCTGGGTGAGAAAGAAATTATTAAATTAATAAACTTTTAAATAAGCAGAATAAAGTGTTAAGTGCATTTTGTTTTATACTGAGCACAAAGAAGAAAATAGCAAACCCTTTTAAGAGCAGCCAGGGTATTATTCCAATAATAACTTCAAGAGATGCAAAAGTATGGGTGGAGAGCATTAAGCAAAATGCTCTGCAGGAGCTGGGTGAAAACCACCTGTACCCCTCTCCTTCCAGAACACAACTCCATTTTATGTCAACTCTGAGACTCCAATGGAAAGAAACCAAAACCTTTAAAACCCTCTTAACTGCAAAGAGGTCTCTGAATTTAAGTTT
>PYHW01010620.1:9549760-9605396 GCA_013186435.1 Turdus rufiventris | reverse complement strand
CTCTGAAACTGCCTTAGCTTGTGGCATCAAAACCTACAGACTGGGAATCTTGCTCTACTGAGCTGGTCAGAGCTTAGATTTCAGTATCTTTCTCCATCCTATCTCCTGTGAGCTTTTTCACTTTAGCTTTTCTTTTTCAGCAAGAAGACATATACAGAAGTCTCCCACAAATTGAAAGCTTCTCACCATTTGGGCTAGCAGAAGATGCCATAACCTGGCTAAAAATTGAAAACATCCGATGTTGGAAGATGTGCTGGATCTGCAAACAATTTTCCTATGACAAAACCTTGTATTTACAATCTCTCTTCAAGTAGCCACTCACCATCCCTGCCTGTGGAAGGAAGGTACTTCTTCAGCTGAAATCACTCCAATTGTCCGAGAGATGGAACATCTTTGCATGATGGTTGGAGAACAGCTGCTCCTTCTGCTTCTCTATCTCTTTCTGTTTCCTGCCATTGCTTCTTCCTGACGGGTCTGAGGAAGAATGAATTCCTAATGGGACAGTGATTAAATATAAAACAATGAAGAACTACTTGGATTTATTTCCCCCTACCCCAATTTCTCCAAGAGCTCTGGTGGAGAACAAAGTGAATGCAGCAAATGACATAATAGGCTCTACATTTTGAAGCATTTTGAAAAATAGATAGTAATATAAAAGGTCAGCACTACCTTGCTCCTATTTTTTCTTTCTTTGAGTTGTGTAAATTGGGCATAAGATATTTTTAACAATATGTTAGCTCATCACAGTTTAACAACCAGAAATTTCCTTTCCTTAGGGTCAGTTACTTTGTGCTCCCAGACAGAGGAGAGGATCATGGGCTGAACAAAGGCTGTTTATAGGTGACACTTTAAGTGAATTTACAAGCCTGTTTGAAGACTTCAATGAGCTCTTGTCTACAAGAGCTCTTTGTGTGACTTGTCGTCCACTTGTCAGATATGTGTATTTTTTAGCTGATTGATGCAAATCTGAGAAAATACTGATTTCAGGGGATTTTGCTACTGTCTCAATAACCTGTCAGTAAAGCGACATTTCTAGAATTCAATTTATTATTATATTCACCACTTGTACAGTAACTTTGATTAATAATTTTTTGCTTTGGTTAGTACCAGCATCCCTAGATGCTGTATATTTCCATAACCCCAAGACCTGAGCAACCAGGAGGACTAAACAAAAAAAGAAGTGGCAGGAATGGTATGTAAAAGATCTTCTTGCATTGTGTTTATTAATGCTAAAGGTAGAGGATTATAACAAAAATGAGTTACACCCTGAACACTTCAGAATTCTTTAAAATATTTGGAAAAAAAATAATAGACCTATGTTTACTGCATCCTTTTACCTATTTACTTATTAAATTATGTCACATTCAGATCCTCCCTAGAATTAACTGTTCTGGTAAAGAATAAAAAGTGTACCACTTGAACACAGGAAAATAATGGTTTCAAATTTTAAACCAGATTTTCTTCAAATGTATTTTTAATCATA
Organism: Turdus rufiventris; assembly: GCA_013186435.1. NCBI lineage: Eukaryota > Metazoa > Chordata > Aves > Passeriformes > Turdidae > Turdus > Turdus rufiventris. Next base: position 9,603,913 of record PYHW01010620.1, on the reverse strand, counting down.
TTTTTAAGGGAAAGTCTGCAGATGTCAGGCAGTGTTCATGTGCAGATCTATTAATATATTTCTATTTTACTAAGCGTTTAATTTTGCTTCTCAATATTCCAAAGCTGTAGGCAAAAATATTACTGAAAAATATGTATTTCTATGTGAAGCAAATGGCATTGTAAACAGAAAACAGGCTGAGCTTTCAAAAATCCAGATTTGGACTCAATTTTTTTCAAAAGCTGATAATTTATTTTCCTTTGTCCCCTTTAGAGATTACATTAATGTGTGAAATTTTGGCACAATTCTCACCTGAGCTCGTTGCAGCATTTTCCCTGGCTAGGGTGCTTGGATTTGTGTTCTGATTAACTTGTTCTCTAAGAAATTATAAGAATGTTTCCTGGCAGGCTCTTTGAATTTTTCCACAGTGCATTTATTTCTCTGGAGATAATTTGTTGTGTCTGTTAGGAGTCCTTTAAGAAAACCCTCCACCAGCAGAGTACCTAAAGAGCAGTTACTTTTCTGCTCTTTCCCTTTAGAATTTAATTCGAGTTGAATTTCAGTTTTATTACCTTTTCCCTCCCCAGTATGGGAATCCCTTGGAGAAGTGCTGCATGCAGGGATGTTAACGCAGTAACATCACCCCCAGATCCCACCACTGCAAAGCGAAGGGAGACACAGCAGAGGGGAGGCAATGACTGAGAGCTGAGGAACAAAGTGATTTGGTGGGACAGAAATCAAATCAGCCCCTTCTAAATTTCTTTTTTATGAGTTTGTGGAACTGCATATACAGATTCCCCCTGTCCTCTTTGAAACAGGGAGGAAAAAAAGTAGGCTAAATCAAGAGCACTGCCAGGTCCTGCCCCTACAGCCCTGGCACTGCGGGGCATCAGTTCCATACACATATTTTTCTACAGTCTGCAATCCCAATTCTGTTATAATGTGCATGAGCATTAAGATGTGACTTTTAGTTCTGCTAACTCACAAGTTTTGAAAATTACTAGTGTGAAATTTTTTAGCATAGTAGTGAGGTCCACATAAACAAACAAGTAACTTTCCAGCACAAAAACACATGTACTGAATTTGAAACAATGATATCTTCGTTTAAGATACTTTAATGTAACTTCAGAACTAGTTTAAAGAATAATTTTCTTGTTAATTCCCCTGTAAGGATCACCAAGATTTTAGAACTTGAGGAAAAAAGTATGTGATACAATCACAGGCTAAGCCAATAGTAATTTAAATCTGTTAATGCTTTTCAAACTGAGAAAACAATAATTTCAGCCATCTGACTTCTATAGTGATGGCAGAGTGAAAAATTTATTAAGAACAACTGAAATTATCATTAAAAATTTCAATAATGCTGAAATCGTAATTTAAAATGGTTTTTTTACTGCATGACATGTTAAATAATGATCTTGGGAGAAAATATGAAGATAAGTAGGAGAAATTAACAAAATAGCAGGGATAAATCACTTGTTTCCTACTAATCCCACAGAAAATTGTACTGAAATTGTAGGGGGCTTAATGGCCAGTATGAAGTTTTGTTTGCTTCCTTTCGATTTAACACTTTCTTAGTTGAAATTAATGTCTGTTGAATAGCATAAAAACTGTGAGGAGTATATTTGAGGGGTTTCTATTGCCACCTAGTGGCTCCCACACCCTTCCCCTGCCCTGGGCACCAGCTTGGGATCCCAAAAGCTTCTCAGCCGTCAGGAGCAAATGCTTTTGTTAGCTGACAGGAGAGAGAGGTGCAATGCTTGAAACTTCTTTGGACATAACAAGAAGAAAAGCATGAATTAAAATTTACTCATTATATGGACTAAAAAAAAAAGAAAAAAAAAATCTTGAAGTAACTAAGATATCCCCCAGCTGACATAAATTAAGAACTGAACAGTAACTTAGTAATGAGCACTGCTTTGAAAAAGAGAAGTTTATACAAATGTGCTTTTTGTTGTTGTTGTTGTTGTTCGAAACAGATGATATAGATTTATTTTGATTCTGTTATGCCTGAGTTTTAGTCTCCCGAATATCTCGCTGATTTTTGTTGGATTGATAAATTTTAATCTCTGGAGCAAAACCTACTTACACTCTTCGATAAAGAAATAGAACTTCATGTTGGTCATGACAGGGTATATTGAGATAAACTGCAAGAAATATAAGGTCTTCAGTTTTCCTTACTTTTCGTTGATAATGGTAAATATAAAAAATTTTATGGGCTTTCACCCTTGCATGCTGACATCTGAGAGTTAAAATAGAAATAAGTAAGAGTCTTAATTCCTCATATTTATGCCACTATAAAGTCTGTGGTTTCCCTGAAGCCAGTAGACCTACTCATGTCTATGGAGGTAAGGCTTGCTGTAAATTAAAGCAGATTGAAACCCACAAACCTGAATAAAGTCCAGAAGCTTTTCATTGTACCTGGTCTCATGTGGATAGTACAGTACTGTAATGTAGATTATAATACATAACACCTGTATGTAAGAGCTCCTTGTATCACAGTTTCACTTTTCCATGAAACAGTTTTTCAAAATATACTTCCTCTTGTATTAGAAACTTTCCTCTATAAAAAATTTGCAATTTTTAAAAATTTCAGTATGGACTAAAAAATGTGATTTTACTTCTCGAAAGTTCTGTTTTAATGACAAGTGAAAATCATAGGGATTAATTTTTGCCTTCACTGCTTCAACAGAAATAGTGTGTTCTGAGTGTTAACCACTCCTCCTTTTAAAATAAACCACACACTTTTGTCTTGGCAGACACTAAGCTCTAGAAGACTTATCTGCTTGTAAAGTTTTCCTTTGCATACGTGGTCACTCAGTTCAAACACATTTTAAAAGTATGGAGCAAACTACAGAATGGAAAAAAGTGTGAAGGCTTTGATATATATTCTATTTTTACTCTGTGAATATGCAGCTAACTCTTTTCTGGTGAATGATTCATTGCCCTGGGCTTGGTATGTCTTTCAGCCTCAAGAATTGCCCATCTGAAACTTTGACTTCCTACAAATGGAGGCTTTTCTGAATGTTTTTAATGCACAAATTGGCAGGGAACAGGACTGCTACGAGCCTGACATGGAACTTGGAGACACACACATTAATTTTCACACTCAGGCACAGCCTTCCTCTGCAACCTTGACCAGTTCACTTAGGCTCAGATTTTCAACACTTTTAAAGCACTTTATGAGGTACTTTTAAAATACTCTTCTGCCTCAGTTGCCCACCTATAAAATATCCTGCTCCACGGTGGTACTTGCATTCCCTGTCTTGTGCTTGTTTGTGAAAGGTATTAGGAAGAGCAAAGCACTTACCTGACTTTTGTCTCTGCAAATCCCTCTGAAGGACTGAAACTTCTTGGAGGTTCAGCCTGTCCTCTCACAAGAGGATCTACCTCAGTTAAGTCGAGGAGGCCCGTACTGGGTTTAGACTTTGAGTCGCTGCCACGTTTCAAGCGGTAAAATAGAGCAGGAAACTGATGTGAGTGGTCATTCTTCAAACGGAGTGTGGCTTATTCACACTGAAACTTCAAATTGCAGAATGAGCAATTGCAACGATTCTACCCTAAAACATGAACACAGTCAATGGAAGAGACAGGACACTTCAGTGAGTATTCCAGGGCTATCTGCCAATCCTGTACCCATGACTGCTTGGCAGCTGCAGGACAGGAGCTAAGCTGATGTCCCTAGGAGCAGTAGCATCTCCAGCAACTCCTGAGAGAAAGTAGAGCCAGCAAGAGCCATCAGTGGGTTGCAATTCCAGGTTTCTTAAATGCAATTTACCTATCTACCTAGATATCTACACAAACATTTGAATCAGGAAAAGGAGGTATAAATTCCTGGTTCACAGGGAAAATTTTCCATGTTCTCTTGCACTATTTCTTCAAGTGTTTTAAAGTTCATCACTCCAATACAATTTAAGAAAATAAATTTTATGTAAGAAAATAAATTTAATGTCAGAAATTTGCATATTGCTTCCTTTTATTTTCATTCACTCTAGAGGCATTTTTTTCTGTTGAATATCTTGCTTATGCTAATGCAATAGCCATCTTTGAAGCACATTTTAAATTATTTGTTTGTATCATATTTCAGTTATTTTTCTGAGTAAATTTAAACTCTGGGGGGTATTTTGTTTGATTGGTTGACTGTTTTTTGGGGAGCGTTTCTGTTTTTTTCTTTTTTAATGGGAAACATAGCTTCCAAACGCTATGGTATTTTTTCTCAACACATGAAAAAGCCTTTTTCAAGCCTTTAAACTCATCTGTTGTGCATCAATATGGTGAAAAGTAAAAATACCTTCGTTTTGGGAGTGGTGGTAGCCAACTGAAAAATTTCCCTGGTTAAAGACAGGAATCAATAGAAATGTAAAGTTATTGTTGCAGCTCAGTCATGTGTTATGTTTCCCAAGTGCTCTATGCTGCCAGATTAAACTGTGCTTTACAGGGCTAGGCACTTGTGCCAGGTAACTGGTATCCTGCTCCCACGGAGCAGCCACACTCCAGAAAAATGTAAACTTTCCATGTGAGAGCATTGGAATGGCTCTGTTTAAGCTACAGAAGCCTAAGAAAAATTTCTGTGAGGACATAACCTAGAAAAGCTCAACACTGATGGGGTGAGGAGGTCACAGGGAAATGCTGGCCACTTGCATGCCTGGGACTGTAAGTATCTTTCTGAAACATTGCGATGTTTTGTGCGTCTGCAGCCAGTGAGCAAAAAAGAGAATGAGGCATGTGGGAAAAGGTTGAAAAGTCTGAGATACTGAGAAGTAAGTGCTTCTGGTTGCTCTCCAACAGACTCAGTGATTGATGATGGGTTTTTGTGAGTCTCTGGGTTGCAATGGGTATAGATACTGAGCACCACAGCCCTCTAGGGTGAACTCAGGCAGGTACAGGACTTGTGCCTCTCTACACAGCAATATGACTGGGTCCTCTGCAGGTCCTCACCAGACACTCCTGCTATGCAACCATGCCATGTTGTGCACTGAAAATATTTTCTTAATCACCTAGGATATTCTAGAAAATGGGAAAGACCATTTTACTTCACAAAAATGGACATGATGATGGAATTGTGCTTCTCTTCTACCATTTTGGAGGTTAAAATTAATACTCCTAAGATGCCTGTGCTACCAAATGGCAGTGTGTAGTTTATCTCCTAGGTAGCTCCAGGGAGCACAGTCTTTCTGCAGTTCTTTTGGGTTCTGCCTGGGACAGCCCCTGCTCAAAAGATATATAAAGAGAAAGGTGAAGGTCTGCTGCCTCACCTTTGTGAGATCTCCTCATTGTCTTCACTATGACCAGGGAATGGACAAATACAGTAATTTCACAACCACAAGATGCACCGGACTATAAGGCGCACCCCCCGAGAGGCGCAACTTTGTAGCTCAGATAAGGCGCACCGGCCTATAAGGCGCACTATTTTTTTGCAGCAAGGAGCCGCGTGGCGCGCAACAAAGTAGCGAATTACTGGCAGGTTCTCAATTTGCAAAGTTTTTTCACTGCTCTTCTGCCACTTTTCATGGCTATTTTTCACCGCTTTTTCACTGCTTTTCGCGGCCATTTTTCGCCGCTTTTTCGCGGTGCTTTTTCGATGCTTTTTCGATGCTTTTCCATGGCACTTTCTCACTGCTTCTCAGCGTTTTCCCGCGGCACTTCTTGGTGCTTCCCCGCGGCCGCGCCGGTTCCCGGTTTCCCCTGTATGGTGGACATGGCTCCCGCGGTTCCCGACTCCCCCCGCACAGCCGCAGCTCCCACGGGTCCTGGCTCAATTTGCAGATCGCACTTCCAGGTTCGCAATTTTCCAAACTTTGTAGATCAGATAAGGCGCACCGGACTATAAGGCGCACTTCCAGGTTTGAGGGAAATTTTAGTCAAAAGGGTATGCCTTACAGTTGTGAAATTACTGTAATTGTTATCAGACTTCAGGCCTCCACCATCACATCTTCTCTCAGCAGTGATGTGGAAGGACAGGAAGTTTCCCATCCAGCAAAGTGCATAATCTAACTGAGTAGACAGGTGAGTAACCCCTTTCCTCCTCAGTGAGGCTAAGCACGTGTTTAAATCCTATTAAAGCCTGTTGGACTTAAACACATACTTAAAGATTGGTGGAGCTGAAAGGCAGAGATGGAGCTGAAAGGCTGAAGTGGAAAATGAAATTGAAGTAATGCAACTCTGCCTGCTGGTTTAACAAAAGACTGAGTGTCTGCGCTCTGTGGGTGGATTCTAGCTGCAGAATTTAACTTACACAGGTGTAAAACAGTTAATCTCTAATAATATAATATAATATAATATAATATAATATAATATAATATAATGTAATATAATATATGTAATACAGACAGCTAATATCGATAAGAGGATTGCCATGCTTTGCAAGTAGGTTAGGATTTATTTAGATCCTAATTGCCTTCATTATCCAGATGATTTGCCAAAGTTATGTGCTAGGCACAAGAATGTGTTTCTGTTTCTACAAATTTTGGGCCCTGTACAAGTATTTGACAGAGAGAGAGAGAGAGAGATATTGGTCTATTCTGAAGACAGTTTGAATTTGGAATATATATATTTCTGGAAACTCATCTCCAGGTAAAAACTTTGCTAGAAAAAGGTGTGAAGCACTAAGTTTTAGAAGAAAAGTGAATTGAAATCCCACTCTCAGTGAAGAGATGTGTTATGGAGTTTTAAAATTATATTTTCTTATCTCTCACCAAAAACCCCCCAAACCAACAGGACCACAGATTTTTCACTAGCTGATGGTTCTGAAACCCACTCTGGCAACAGCAAGTCAAGCTGTTGAGGTGGGGGGAAAAAAGCACCATTGCTATCAGGCCCCCTGGGTTCTGTACTGCTTTGCTCTCTGATGATACGCAGTTCATTTCCTGACCTCTGGGGAGATGACGGGGGAAAAAAAGCAAGCAAGCAACTCTTAATGCTAAGGAACGAACATGGAGTTCAACTTGAAATATAGGGAAGAGAGTCTTTCAAAAGTTGTAGCTGTATTTAGCATCAGAGTTCATGAGATCCACATGTCCCATCTTCTTTTTCTACAAATCCCAGAGGGGAAAAAAACCCCATTTATTCTGATAGCCTGGAAGGGAAAAAAAATGTCTGTTCATCAATTTCCCCCTTTTTTAAGAGATAACCACTGACTCTACCCGTATGTTATCTTTATCCTGAGGCAGCAAATTTATCATAATTTATTCTGGTATATTCTAAATTTACCATGTTGATTACCACAGTATAAACAACGTCTGGCATTTGCCTCAGCCAAAGAATTGAGGCTGGCGCTGATTTGGAGTAGAGATCTGTGGAAGAGTTTCAATTTACTGAAGTGGCTGTAATATCAGTACAAACACCAGAGATAGATAGCTAAGGATATGGTGGTTTTAAAAGGAAAAAAAGTAAGGATTCTTCTCCTGTGTGATGCTAATGAGCCACTTACTGAAATGTATCTGTTTGGAGAGGGAAGTCCAAATGACACAAGGTTAAAAAACATTAGAAAGTGATCTGCAGGAACAGCTGACTGGACTCCCTCATGGAAAAGCTGCTCTTAATTCTTCTTAGGTATCAGTGGGTAAGGTTTAAGAAAATCTTTATGTAATTACTGCMTACAAATACAAGTAACATAAAAGGATTCTCATAAAGTTGGACTGAAACCAGTCCTAATCTCTGGGGACTAAAAAAAGAATTTAAAGGACGACCAAAGTAAAGGGGAGAGACTGTCTTAACTAGAGATAAGTTTCTATTTACAGTTAAAAAAAAAAAAAATTATTTGATCAATTGGCCAAACTGCATATTTACTGAAAAATAGCTGAGACCCCCCCCCCCATGCAAGCAAGAACATTAAGTAAATTTTGTCTGTTTGGTCATAGAGTTACAATGTATTTCCTTCAAAACTCTTCAATTATTTTTCTAATTCCCTTAGTAAATTCTGATATTAAAATCAATTTATGAACCAAACATATAAAAAACTTGATGAGCTTTTTAATAAAATAACATATTCAGGATTTAATTTCTATTTACATCCTCAAAACCCTGGTTTTTTGTTATCCTGTGCATTATACTAATTCTAGAACAGCACTTTGGCATTAAGATATTGGGTGAACTGCACCTGACTTTAATGAGGCTGAAAAAGCCTTATTGCCTGCTTCGTCAACTCTTTCTTATGGTCTTCTTTTCTTCATGTGAGAAATATTTTGTTAAATGACATGTCTTCTCTTGTTACAAAGAAACCCCAAAATTCCAAAAAAACCCCAACAACAACAAAGAAAAATACCCAAACAAAAAATAACCCCCAAAAGCAAATTAAAAAACTAACCCAAAACCCCAGATGAACTTGTCATTTTGAAGTTCTCTCTTCTTTGTTGGCTGATTAAAATGAAAAATTAGCTCCTGTTGTGTGTGGAGTGTGCTCTGTCATGATCTGTGTAAACATGAGAGCTTTTAGGCAAGAAGTGTCTGTACGAGCTTAGCAAATGTCTCTTTGGAAGCATCTTAGAAAGTCTGTCTCTAATATTCTGTGGTTTTGTTTGCCATTTTTTATCTTTGCTTAATACTGTTAAGGAAATTCAGATTTAAACTATGCTTCTGATTTTCTGTGTTAAGATAGATAATTTCAAATTGTTTTCCTCCAACTTGGCACTTTCTACATTTTCTGCTGCCCTTCTTCCCTTATAGAGTTTGCCTAAATTTAGTATCAAAATAGGATTAATTGCTAAAGAGCAACAAAGAGAATGGTTGAGGTCATTTACAAAAACATTAATAAATGTACTTTCTTCCGTTTTCAAAGACACGTTGTATCTCAAGTGGAATGCAGATGGTAAATGTAACTTGTACACAAGGGATGTGGTGTCAGAAAATTCTGTTTCCCCTTCAGACCACAATTTCGCTGAGCTCACGTGTAAGTTCAATTACTTCCTAAAACCATGATATTGGTTGCTTTGTGGATGAAACTGGATGGAACAAAATCTTGCAGGACTAAATATTAGAATGCATTTTTCATGTCTCAGAACTCTGTTTTGCCATTTCAGCCTTCATTTGGCATCTTTGATCTACACTATGCATACAGAAGCTACACAGGTGTATCTTCTAAATAAGAACAAGAGGAAAACATGGGGATCATATAGAAATAAAATAAAATTCATCACAATTTTGAAGTCTCTTCTGTGCCAGTTACCATTTGAGTAGCAAACTCAAAGGCTTGACACAAATTAGTGCACAAGCATGTGCTGGCCTTTGAGCACATCGCCAGACCTGTAACAAAACATACTCATAGGTATGCGCTCTGTTTCAACATTTTGCTTGGTTGGGATGTATAAAGTATGGTGACTTTCCACATTGAATCCAAAGAAAGTTGCTATTTTTGATCTTTGCTTTTTACAGGATTGCATTCTGGTATGGAGAGTTCTGCATGGCAGAGCAGTAGCAAATCTGAATTTGGGGAATTTTTTCAGTATCTGTCAACAGGGAAATGAGATTGTTATAAGAGCAACTGAAAATGTACATTTTTTTAAAATTTTTTTTTTCTCTGAATTATTTGATGGTGTGCTAAAAGAAAGCCCCAGAACCCTATGTTGCAGATCAATTCAGCCTCTGAAGGCAGGAAAGAAAACAAGAATTTTAAGACTCCCCCTCAGCACTGGGTGACTCCTTGGCCCCCTCTAGCCCAGATTTAAACATCTTCATTTGCAGTGGGACAGACCCATTTGGGATAGACAAACACAGCTGTGGGATGTGTTTGTTAATCAATCTGTGTAACCTTCTAGGGCAGTTTTACCAAACTCTGTGCACGAACAATATGACTGTGATTTTTAAACAGTGCGTTTGAAGCATGGATAAAAATGAGGGTGCATCTCTGTAAAGATAGTTGATTTATCCAGGCAAATAAAATTTAAATTATTTTTGCTTTAAAGTGACAACACCCAGCACTCAGCAAGTACAGCAATGTTTGATATTTCACCATATACTGTGATTCTTCTGCCCTTTATTCCTGAATCTTCAGCTTGGTTGTCTATAAAGTCAACAGGTGTTGTGAAGACTCCTTCTCTCAGTCCTTTTTCTGTTCTGAATGGTTTCTCCCTACTTATAATCCTAAATGCATGTTTATAGGAATTGGTTCTAATGGAGCAGTTTAAAATGCTAAATTTCTCTTAAAGGCATTACAATCTCCTGGGTCTTGAAGACAGAAACATTTGTTCCTGCTTGATACTTCTTGAATAATACTCTTCCTAAATACTGTATTAACCAAGGGAAAATGCAATAATACCTTCTAAATGGCTTGGAAGACTTTTTGGCTGGAAGACAGAGATTGTGTCTTTGCTAATGTATTCTTAAGACTGAGGTATTGTGAAATACAATATTTTGTTGATAGTACAGAACAAACACATTTTACCAGGAAAAGAAAATTATGCTAGTCCATTCTGTGGTACAGGACTTACTTCTGTGGTTTTTGAAGCTAAGCCATGTTATTCATTGGTCAGTTTGGAAAGCAGGTTGAGATAATTCAGAACATTATGGTTTAAAAAATGGGTAAAATAATTGCATATATTTACATTCCATTCATGTACTGCCACGTGTCTAGGAATGCTGCTAAGAAAAAATTCAAGTTCTTTCACAAAATACAATATGGCCTAAAAATAAATCTAACATTGTCTTGTAGTTTAGCAATTATTATTTAAAAGTGCTAGCCCTCCACAAAAGAATGCAGTTTCTTTCTCTTCACACACTTCAAGCTCACAAACAGGAAAGCTAACACAGGTTAATAAACAGGGAAGAGGAATGCAGTGTCAAATTTAAGCCATAAAATAATCTCAGTGCCTTGGATAAGGCTATCTAACAATTTGTTAAGGGTCACAGAGACCAGGGAGGAGCCTTTGCTTGCCTCAAAACCATTGAGGAATATCTGCCAGAATATATGTTGAATGAAATGGGTTGCAGAACATGATATTACACTAAGAACTCCTTAACACATTTTTTAACTTGGGAGTAAAATGGATGTTCAAAGAATGGCTTGCTTTCTTCATAGACTCTACAAGCCACCATGCTCTGATGCACTGTAGTAAAAATGGTGGAGGTGCTAATACCAGGATTTTGGGGAAGAAATTGTTACCAGAGTCAAGGAACATTGTTTCTGTTCATAACCAGACTTATGAGATCAAGAGCTGAGGGAAATGTCACAACTGTCTCCTAGGAGACTGCTTTACAACATTCCAAAAAGGCATGGATTTGATTTGGGCAACCAAACACTAATCTTGGTACTTCTAGTATGAATGGAACAGGGACAAACCTGAAGATGCCATAAATAGAATTGGCAGTCAAACAGCCTACATTTCCTGTGAAAATTGCTCTTTATGTGAATGTTGGTTTCTCCACACCTGTTTTGCATTGCTTTTTTTTTGAAAGTTTTTGTTTAAATTTGGTTGCTGAAGTTTAATCAGCTGAACTTCTCAACTGACTCAGCAGGGTAGGCACAGGTTCTTGAAGGTAAGACTTTGTTTTCCCAGAATAATGTCACTGTGTCTGTTTAGTTTTATCCATATATTGCAGCTGTTTCCACTATGATGAGTCTAAACATTTAAAAAAAAATCTAAGTCTGTTTATATTTTCAGCATTTAATTTAAACAAGGTATTATTATGTCCTTGAATCTAAAGGAAATTTTTGCTGCTTTGACACTGCAAAATGTGATGCTGTAAACTAACTGGATCTTTTCCAGCTCTACCTTATGTGCCTGGGTTGGCCTAGAACCAGATTTTAATGTTACTATTGGGAGTACATTTTCAAAGTAATAAACAATTAAACAGTAGCAGTGTGGTGGTGAGTAAATTTCTTTACTGCTAAACTTCAGTTGGCTCAGATTTCTGTTTCCAGTGATTTTACAAGCAAACACTAAATTCCTTCTTTATTCTTTCCTTGGATGACTTACAACCAAAACAGAGCAGGAAAAGTTTAGTATCATAATTTTATAAAATAAAGTAAATTTTATTAATTATTTAATTCTGTGATTCTCTGACAATTATACAGAACCAGACTTTTTCAATCAATGGACTCTCTACTACTATTTTTATCATACTTTCTGTTGATGGAATTATAGGACCAAAGCTACATACTATACAAGGTCTCACTGAACTGTAAGTTTTATTAGTTTGACTGCTATGGACTGCAAGAGTCATGGAGCAAATAATATAATTGTGAATGAGAAGAAAGCTTTGAGGACATTTTTTAAGAACTATTCAGCACTGACTTTCCCCCTCTTGTAGATGTAGAATAGGAAAGAGTATGTGAAAACTTGTCCCCATCCTATAATTTTGTGCATTCTTGGAGACTTACATCCAAGTGTGTTACACACATTCAACGCAGATTTTCTCTGTCCTGGAATTCAAATGGAACACTCTATGCTTCCCAACATATTAAAATGTCTATAGAAGTGTTCTGTGTAGGTGCTCCATGGTGTCTATGCTCAAAAAACAATATCTGAATGTCAGTTGTGTGGTGTGCTAAATTTAATGGTAACTTAATATCCAGTCAGAATAATGGATGGACTTCTTAGTGGAGAGAACTCACCCTTTAGTTAAAATTCCCAAAGGACAGACATACAAGCAAAAAGACAAGAAGAAAGCCAGAAATTTCGTTGGGAGGAAAAACCAAACCCAAAAGTCTCATCCTGTACTTTGGATCCACTGTTTAGTATCAGTGAAAATGTTAGATAGCTATGAAGGGAGCGCTAGAATCCTGAGAAGCAGTGACTTTTCTTTTGTTGCAAATATTTTTGATCTCTACCAGTTTCAGCAGCCTGGGCCTCCTGACGCATGGAGTGTGCCAGTGGTGCTCTCAAACCTGTGCTGCATGGAATGCTGAGCTGCAGCATGGGCTGAGACAGTGCCTCCATCTCACTGGAGGTCACAGACATTGTTCCTTTGAGGGGTCCTCCCCCAGTTGCAGTGCTCGTGCGACTATTACCCAAGGTATTTTATTTCCTGCTCTAGCCCTTTCTTACACTTGATCCAGTGCCACAAAGTTATAGCGTGCTTCATTCTTGCGCAGATGGAATAAAGCAATGCATGTCCTTGTAAGCTGAGATCAGGACTGTCCCACAGGTAAAAGTGGTGTAAGATAATCCAGGAAGCCCTTTCCCTCCCCACTTCTAAGTAGGCTTTTTTCTTTGGTGCTGCTTTCCCAGACATTTTTTCAAAGCTTTTGACTGTAGTGTCACATTTTAAATCCTCGTGCAGTTGATGTTCTTTCCACCGACTTTAAAGAGCTTTGGATCAGGCCCTAAGTAAATAATGAGAATTTCTTCCACCTTAATTTATGTTTAATTTCCAAACTAAGCAGTTATGTCTTTCATCTTTATTCTTTATATTTTCTCATGACTCTGCTTGTTATTTTAAGGAAGCAGTAATATATACAGCATCTATATACACAGACTGCAATATATGTATACTGCCTGAAGTACAGTGGATTGTCTCGATGAAGGGATGGATATATAACTGTAAGAAGCCCTTTAGAGTTCATCCAGAATACATAGTTACTTATTACATTGCAGCCTGGATTCAGTCAAAGGTGTATTTAGTAGTAATTTAAGATTTTTCTTTTTGACCAGAGCAAACTACGATAAATGTTTTGGAAAAAAAAGCACTCTTAGTATGGAGCTTGCTGCTTAAGACTGCAAAAATCAGGAAATGTTAATAGATGTTCAATAACAAGTTAAATAAAGCCAGTTATCACATCTACCAACCAATGGAAAGTGGTTCCCAAGTGTACATTTTCTAGTGCTCAGTTTCCAAACTAAGTGCCTTCAATTCCATTCCTGTGTATGTGTGCATTTACGTGAGGCCTTTTCAGTACAAAATCACATCACACTAGAGATATTGGCTTCTCCCTTCCACTTTCCAAATTAACTGTTGTCTATGAATGATATCATCACTGGCATGCTGGCTTTAAGCTGGTTTTGCTATGACATGAAATGCTTTGCATCATACTGTACATTTTGTCACACACCAGCTTCCATTTTCATTTCTGAGTAGAAGGATAAATATTGCCTTTGGAAAGAGCGGCAGTAGAGGAAAGAGAGAGTTGGGAGATTGCTGTGGTTGTCATGCTTCAGCAAAGCATCCTGTGAGATGTCAGTCTGGATACACCCCCACCACCCCATAAGGATGGAAATCAAGTCTTTGGTTTGAAGTAGCCTTAGCTGAACCTTAACATCCTTCAGTTTGAACTTCATAACTGATAGAAAGACATCTCCAGAGGGGCATTTGTATTCCAGGTGGCTCTCCTCACTGCTAGTGGAAAGGATACCTCAGTGCCTGTGGTTAGTTGGTGTTTTGTCAAGGTGGGATTTATTGAAATGTTATGATGCTGTGAAAAGTAATAAACTTTGAGGAAAAAAATTGTATCTAGACATAATCTATGTTAATGTGGCCAAGCCATATTTAAGGGACACATGAGAATTTTTCAGTGCTTTAATTTCTGTGGATGAGGGAAACAGCAAAGGGCACAAATGCTATTATTCTCACTCAGATATTTACGTTATTTTCATAATTTCTTATTTTAACTAATGCAAAAGACCAGGGGTATTGAGCCTTCAATATGATTAGTGAAACTGTTCAGTGCTGACACTGACAACCTATGTATATATTCAAACTTTTCACACTACTATGTATGTGAAGATTGTCTTACAGATTTATGACTTCTCCTGGTGAATCTTTTGTTTCTCTACGAGCATTAAAAAACCAGTCACTTCCTGGGTCTTGATAGTAAGGTATCATGAAAATAAATCTGCAAAATACTCAGTTAAACTGGGTGTGAGGGAGGAAGGTGGAAGTGGGTATATATGCATGAAGTTCATAACTTTGTATTTAAAGCAAGGCTGGATAACATGCCTCTGTGTAGTGGTTAAAGATACAATAAATGCAGAAGACATAAAAGTGCAGTATCATGATTTCACCAAATAATACAGGAATCCTGTTGAAAAATCTAATGCAGGATCATAGAATTAAAGCTGGTTGAAAGTGCACCTTCATGGAGAGGCAACTGATATTGGTAGATCACATGAATTCAGGAAATATTATTGTGGCATTTCTAAACTTAAGACACCAGTCTTTATATTTTCTAAGTGCCTTCTGGAGCATAAATTTATAAAATGCTTTCCCATTTTGCTCAAAATATTGTGAAGAGTTAGCTTTGCTTTTACCTATAATAATTTGAATGCTTAGACTCAGGAAAGTAAAGATGATTTCAAGTAGAAGCTGATACACATGATAAGAGCACCACCATTCCTTGGCATCCTTTGGTTATAATTATTTTTCGGTTCTGTCACAGTTAATAATTTTTCACTTCAGTTCATCTAAATGCATGCAATTTTTGTTAATGTTGAAATACATGATACCATTATTAAAACTCATAGAACATATATATAGACCTTTGAAATAATTAAGTATTTCTATGTTGTACTACGCCAAGAATTCAGAATGTGCAGTTTGGGTGTTTTAAATTCCACTTTTGCACAGACAAGGTGCTGAATCTGAGATTTTATATTAATAGGAAATAAACAGCAAAGCCTGGGACAGGAAAGCAGCTGTGTTTCTCTGAAAATAAACTCCAACCATATCCTAGTTCCTTCAGAAAGAGGGATTCTCACAGTCCTTCCTCCTTCCGTGACCTAGGGAAAGAAAACCTATAACAGAATTCAGATGAGAGCTTAATCTTCCTTCCAGTCTCCCACTTTGGATGAACCAGGAAACCTTACTGTTCTCTCCCATGCACTACTCTTGAAATAAAAAATGTAAATGCATCTGGTGTGACTCTTGTGAAATCTTGTGAAGGAAAATAGGGAAATTGTTTTTTCCTTATTTGCCAGAACCAACGGCTAATAGCCCATGCGGGCAGGGAAAGTGCCTTGTTCTTTATTTGTATTCTTGTAGTGCCTTTAAGTCTCAGTATTGGCCATGAGGTAAAGATGTTTCTCTGTCTAGAGACACTGAAATAATAAAGGGTACTGTGTGAACTACAGCACTTAAGCCAATAAATATTGTATGAACTTTGAAGTTATGCAGTTTCTTTAAGGTTGCATGTTTGAGTGTGATGCCTAAGTTCTTCACTGTAGAAAATCTAGCAATGTATTTTGTTACTTTAGAAATACCAAATCTGCATAGAGAAAAGATTGAATTACTCTAAAATGTCCACAGAATGCTTTCCTGAGTGTGGTTCTGGCACATGACATAGGAAGCAAGTATAACACTACTGTTCTCCTGATCCTGTCCTGGTGAAGTAAATATAAATTTTATAATATAAATATAAATAGGTACACAGTGCCTCAGGAACTGGATCAGAGTTTACAAAACTAAGCTTCAGAAAATTAAACGTGCACTTGGAAATAAAGTGTAGAGAACTGTGGTTAGTAGTATCTGTGTAAATACAGACTTTTTCACTTCTTTCAGTTTCATTTCCACGCACAGTGTACACAATCAAGCATAGTTGATCACTTGATAGTTACACACTTAGTGGCCTGTTAAATTTGCTGGTATCGTTTAACTTTCTCATAAACATGAGGTTTTTTGCAAAAGTAATTAATGAAAGGGAGATTACATTTCAGAATCTGAGCTGGTGAAGAGATAAGAAAAAAACTGCAAGATAAATACGTCAATATCATTCCTGAAACAGAATAAAAATTTCAACTCTAGCAATGTCAACAAAAACATGTTTCTCTTCAGATTTAATTTCCATGAGAAACTATGTTAAATTAAAACCTTCCAGTGCAGTGTCCTTCCATTTTTTGCATTTTTACTACCTAGAGATCAAACAGTTTGACACAGCAAAAATTCTAGTGAGTTAAGAAGAAATGCTGATTGGTTTGTTGGCTGGTGGCCGGGGGAATGTTATGACCGAGTAATTATGTGTTCTGGACAGATGTATTAACCAGGCTTCGAGCTGGAGCCACTGCATATTATTTTAGTCATAAGACTAGAGGAACTGAATCATTTTCAAAGAGCTGGCTGGCTGACATTGCCTTAGTGATGCCTGTTCCAATGATTCTTTGGCAGCAACTTCCAACGCTGCACTTATGACACAGTAAACAAAAACTACATTAAAGGTTTGTTTTTTAATCATAGAGAAGTTGAACATTTCCACTGAGCTATTTTGCTATTTATCAAGAAGCACTGAAGGTTATTGTACAGCTTCCATCCTTGTTTCTCTTACCAAAGAAGGGGAGCTGTTTAGCAAAACTTTTTTAGATCTGGTGATAGTAAAAGTACTACAAAATTCAAGTTGTTTTTTTTTTTCAATTCATTGAGTTCTTATCTCTAAACCTGCTGTGTCATGTTTGTTTATTCACTCGGTTTTTGAGGTAAGAATTTTTTTTTTTAATTGGACTGACAAATAAAATGAAGGGGTCTTTCATTGTCAGCCTCAAGTTAAGAGATGGCGAGATTTCTTCTGTTCTGGTAAGTAACAACATTGTTTTGCAAGATTCTGAAATATATTGACAGGTGAAGAAAGAATTTGGAAGGGAAATCTGTATTCAGTGTATCTTTGCTAAAAAAAAAAAGTTATTTTTATTTATAAAAATGGCATAATGTGTGCATACACTAATATTTAGAATCTTCTAAAAGTGATACTTAAGGAATTTCAGTGAGATTTGTCACCTGCTAAGCATTAAGAGGACTTTAAGTTTTGAAGAAGAGTTTTATTAATTTTTCTGTCACTTGATTTGTGCAACTACTTTGTAAATGCCCATTGCCAAGGTGCAGTTAATTTGCAAATGCACATTGTATAAGGGTTATTTTTTGGGAGGTGGAGGTGTCCTGTGTTTTTTGTAGATCTAATCTGACTTCATCACTGATTCTTTCCCAAGGACACAACATAGAACAAGAGCAGCCCTTCGTAATGAAGTGGGAAAGAGTCTGTTGTTTTGATTTCCCTCTGCAGTGATGGATTATGAATGTAAACTGTTATGTAAGGTCATTTTGAACATTGCCCTGGAGGCAGTATGTCAAGGGAAGCATAGCAAACAAGTCAAAGATTCTCTTTCTTGGAATTGCAATGGATTTAAATGAGAAAGGCTCTTTGCTGCCCTCTGATTCTAAGGGCACACAATGTGACTGGAAAAATACAGATCTGCACCTAGAGCCCTGGCAGCTGGGAGGCTGTTACAGGAGGCTTGAGAGGAAGCTTTCTTTTTAGGTCTCTTACTTGCTCGTTTGACTGTGGTAAATGGCAGACTCTGTGCTCCAGGTTCACCTTTTGTAAAGCACAGGTGATAAAGTGTTGGGGCTGATGACAGCTACTGTAGTGCTAAATGTCTGAGGATTGTGGTTTTTTCGTTCGGAGGATGCTATGAATAAATGAATAGTAAAAAAAACAAAAGAAAGAGAAAGAGTGTGTGTTATGGTAAAATGTAAAAGTCAGTCAAAACTCTGCTTTCAGAATTGTGCAGGGGTAAATTATTCTTGTCCCTGGTGATTCATGGTGTCTTTTGACGTGCATGTTGGAGTTCTATACCCCAGTCAATTATGAAGGACCAAGGAAGGACCAATTTGACCTGCAAATTTGTCTTCCACCCAACTCCTGTTGGCATAAGAGGGATTTGTCTGCAACTTCCTTTCCATATACCTTAGTTCCCAAAACTCCATGGTCAGTTTGCTAAGCCAGTGAACAAGGGAAACGTGAGATCCTGTTCTTGTATTTGTTCTCTTTTTTTTCCACTAGGGCAGCACAGTGTTACAGAAAAGCATAATGCTTCTCTCTGAAAGAGGAAGATAAAAGGAAAGATATAATAATTTGGTTCCTGTACAAACCGATATTTAATTTATTCTTTTCTAAAAAAATATTTTTAATAAACTGTAAATTGTTACCAGTGAAACATTGAGTATTGCAAATTTATATTTATATATTTTTAGCTTGATTGAAACTTAGTGAACAGAAGACAAAGAGATGCTTTAACACAGACCCACTGAAGGGACACTCAAGGGATGCCTTCTATTTCATTGTCAGATCAGTAATGAACTTGGTCACTGCTCTGAATTGGATCTTTCAATAATCTTTTCTGTCCTGGGAAGTTTTGAAGGAAAGTAGATTTTTTTTTTTTTTCTTTTCAGAATCATGAAATGGAATCAGAGAAGCAAATTCTTATTTTTCTACATAAGTCTTCATGCTCTACGTGTCTGTGTGTATCCATGTATGTGCTTCTGCCTGGTTGTGTGCATAAATGATTCAGATGATAACCTGAAAGCCATTCAGTGAAAGACTAACAGACAAAAATTAAAGCCTAAATTGGTGTCTATAAGTTTGTTCCAAACTCCCAAGGTATCTGAGCCTGGCCAAGAGAAAGTCTGAAAAATGTCTCCAAGACTTGTTTTCTTCAGCAGGCCGAACCCAAAACACCCTAAGCTGGTAGGAGACCCACCTTTTTCATTTGACTGGTTTGGAATAGGCCCAATGGATTCAACAAGTTGATGAAATGGGAAGCTGAGGGATTGCATACGCATATGCAAATAAAGCCCTGCTGTCTAAATTATGTTAATTTAAATCCCCAGAATGTATGTGAGTGCTCAACAGTTAATTATTAATTCCTTATTCACCAGGATGAGCTTAAATTGTGAGCTGAGTCCCTGGCAGATTTATGCAAGTTTCTTCTTTTCCTTAGTTGGAAAATTTTATTGTGGGGATTTTTCATTGCTGTTGGGGGTTTCGCAGAATTTTTTTTTTTGGTGTTTGACTTTTTTGTTTGGTTGCTTTGTTTTGCTTTTTGGTGTTGTTGTTGTTGCTTTTGTTGGTGGTGGTGTTTTAAGAGTGAAAATAAACCAAATCCTTCTGATTTAACAATGATTTTTTTTTCTTATAGTTACATCTGAGATGTTAATACTAAAGTGTACAGCCCAGACTCTGAAATCTCATGAGGCAAATATGTTAATGGCTTATAGATTAAAATAGGTCTTTTCTCATTTACTCTGGTACCAAGCTATGAGAGCTAAAAAATTAACAGTATAATGAAAAAATATACCCTAACCTAGATCAAAAGTTGTTTTCTAATGATGAAAAGTGGAAGATCATGGGACTTCAGGGTGGCACTTTGTAATAAATTGTGCTGACAGTTGTGTCAGGCTGCTATAATCCTTAGACTACACTATACATTATTCTACAAATTTCTGTAAATGGAAATAAACAATGGTGCTCTGGGGGGACTGGCTTAGCTTACAAAGAGCAAAATAACTCAATGACAGTATAAGTGAAGATCATTCTTTTTCCCTTCAGTTAATTGCTTCAAAGTGTGTGTATACTACTAAATCTATGAAAAAAAACTGAAATGAAGTCTCCATTAGATATATGGAAAGAAATGGAGTGGATAAATGCCTTCAAGCATTAGGATCTGAAATCCATGATTTTGTGATTTTGAATGGTAAATTATCAACTGGTATAACCCCAGGAGATGAGAACCAACAGAGCATTTAGTGAGCATGTGCCAAGAAGTGACACCTGATTGCTTCTTCGATATTTGGAAGCCAAAGGAAGGCAGGAACTGCTACCTTGAATGAAGCTAAATCCTGCTTATCTGCAGGTTGGTGACATCTTTCCTCCTTCAGCCAGAGCAGCTCTTGAATCCTAGTTGGGATATAATTTTAGTTTAAAAAGATTATTAATGCAAGATTCACTAGAGCCTTTAAAAATCAAAGCATTTTCATCTGATGCACAGCATGGGGCTGATGCAAAGTGCCACCTCTGTTTTCCTCACTGTGCTCCCCAGCTGTAATACTCAGCTTAGCTGGTGCTGGGCTGCTACTTGCTTTCCAGTGATTAGATTAAGTGTGGGATTTAGAGGTTGTTTGGCCCTGTTTTTTTACAAACAAGACTTTTTTTTTTTTTTTTTTTTTTTGGTGCTGACAAGGCTCCTGATACAGGTATTTTATGGATACAAAAGAAAGCAGAGCATGAATGAAGGTATTTTGTTTCGGTTTTGAAACAAAGAAAATTACAAATTCTGGTGCTTACTGGTTTAGGGATGAGGATGTTTACCACATAATTTGAGTAGGGACTAAAACAAAAGAAACGTTTTCATCCTTTCTGATTAATAGATGTTTGTACAGCACCATGAAGATGAGAGGCATGTTAAGTGTTATTAATTAATATTCTTCCAAGATATTTATAAGATATTTATAATATTTATGCATTTATGACAACAAAAATGTTTCAATATCAAAGTGAATTATCCCAGGAAAAAAATGCCAAGCTTTTGATCTGCTTATACATCACGTCACTGCAAACCTTTTCCTTTCAACCCAGAGTTACATTCAAAAGCAGGAAGATATACAGCTGACGTTTCAAACTGAACGACACTACGATAAACTAGGGTTTCTCTAGAAGATAAAATACATCATAAATCGGTGTAACACTTACCTCATTTTAAATATTACTGTCTCCTTTTATCAGGTAACACTATATAACCTCCCTTTACCTCCTTTCTTCCCATATTTTATTTGGTATATTAATTCTGAACAATGATCACAAGCAGAATTTTTTTTTAATTAAAATCAAATATATGGCCTTAGAGGCTTAGGTTATCTGATAAAAATATTTTAATTAAAAAGATACCCATTCTTTTGGCTCCCTAATGAATTGATAATAATTGAAAGGTTAATTTTAATCTGCAGCCAGTTGTTTAAAAAAATAACTCTTACCCTTTTTCGAAGTCAAAAAGAAATAAGCAAAAAGAAATTCCTTAAGGCAAAGAGGAACCTCACCCTATGGACTTTTTATTGTAGATCGTCAAAAAAATCACCCAATATTAGACAGAGATTATTACATTTACTTATAAAGTTATTTCATTTTATTTTATTTTTCTAAGGATAAAGAAATGCTTGTCTGATTAAAGTAACTGAGTTGTTTCTACTTTCATGACACTATACCTCTAGAGGAACTTTATATCTCTTACAAATGTACTTTCTCTACAAAATGCTGTCTCTGTCAAGATTATTAGGAAATACATTTCACTAAAGAGAGGCTTCACACCGGGGCCTTGCCCCGAGGAGTGTGCATGTAACAGGGACAGATTTCAAATGGATAAAACTGTTTTTATGTCAAGAATGAGCCTGCTGTGTAGCAGCCCTGCTACATCCCATTAGAGAAATGTGGTTTAAGGAGAGGATAGCAAATAGCATTCTCACACTTCAAGAAAAAATAAAGATCATACAAAAAACAAGAAAGGAATGTCCACTTTTTATACTTTTATTTATTTATACTGTTAACCACTATCAGAACAACTTACTTTTTCAGGTATTTTTAAGAATTTCTGGATCAAACTCCTATAGGAAAATCAATTTTAGTACAAGTTTTAGCTTTTTAAGATGGATCAGTAGTTTAGTAATGGCTCATTATTATTTTAAAGGGATATCCAGTGTAACATGAATTTGAAAGCTGATATTGAAGCAAAAGTACAGATCTTGAGTGACAGCTACTATATAAGAGCTTCTATATAAGAAAGGTTGAAAATGCCAGGTACAGTGCATAAGTCACTAAGAAGCTTTATTTTTTCCTTTAGAGATTGTAGGACTTAATTAGATATTAATTCCAGGTGGGATGTTGCTTGGAATTCTTTCATTTATAATGATTGATTTTTAAGACCTAATCCATTTTTATAAATCATTGGATGAGCATGGCTTCATTCAGAAGAGTGATTTAATTCTATTGTGACTGTTCTGACCTTAAATGTTATGGAAACATGGGCTAGTAAGAAAAATACTTTTCTAAATAAATAAATAGCACAGAAATTTGAAGTTTATTTTCTAAGTTTGACTGCGATTATGCAAAATCAACCAACTACAATCAAAATCCACTACATTCAAATAAACGATCATGTTTTGGTTTGCATTTTTAATGTATCAACTTAGGTTGACCAACATGTTTAAACAAAACAAAAATAATAAAATGTTTGGGAGCAGTGCCAATCTGTGTGTGCTATTGAATAACATATAAGAGTAAAAAACTGTTACTGCACTACCCACAGAAAAAATAAGATCAACTCTGCACAGGAACAGAAAAACTGCACTGAAAGCATATGTGCAAATGCTAGGATGTGTAGGGCTACTCCCTGCCTTCAGTGTGCCCTCTGCCTAACCAAACACCTTATTTAGGCAGTCCAATAAGTATTGCAGCTTTCAAATGTGCAGGACACTTTCCAATAACATTACTAGGAACTGTTGGCCAGACTTCATTAGGGGGCTAAGATCCAGAGAGTTCAACCACAGGCATATAACTCTAATGATTTTGTTCAGCAGCCTTAACTTTTTAAATTTCTTAATCTATTCATAGTTGATTATTCTTTCCAAATATTCCTGTTTCCAAAGATTATTCTTGTGAGTTCTGTAAATAGTGCCTAAAAATTTTCTTGTATATGGGTTTTCACTTTGCTTGTTTTGCTGTGATCATGGGGTAGCAAAAGAAGGAAGATTTATTTGTGCATACTATTCCTTGTTTTATATGATATTTCAGTGAAAGTTTCAGAATTTTAAATAAGAGTTGTAATTTTTTAATATTTCTTGAACATGCAAATGTGTTTAGGGTATGAGAGAGGAGGAAACTTGAGTGGTAAATCAATGAACTCAGAAACCACAATTTTAGAAGCAGGTAGGTAACTGATTTTAATTCCTGGGCATTAAACTAAAAATTAGTGGTGTCTGAAGTGGTGTTGCCATTTTATCATCATTTAATGTTATAACTTGACAGTTTTGCCTTTCTTACATTACCTAATTACCGTTAGGTAATCATAATAACAGAATTAAGGAGGTATTCCAGATAGATATTTTAAATCAAGGCTAATCCTTGGTGAGTAGTACTTTTTCTTTAAGATAAAATGCGTTTGTTATGGACTCCACAAAAAAGTATATTGAGTTGGTGTTTTTTAGTTACTTTTAGCTCTATAGTAGAAAAAAATAAATTAAGATCAGCATGGAAATCTTATCTTCAGTAGGTCAATGTCATGGTTTAGAAACAGGTTTGTGGCAACCAGATATGCAGTGGCTTTTACTTGCCTTTCATCTTATGTCTATAGTGTTTGCTCCATAACACAACTTCAACAGACAATATCAAGGGCTTTGGGCTGATTAAATGTTATGTCAGTCAGTCTGTGCTTTCCTTGAGTATAGCTTAAAACAACGTATTTCTTCTCTCCTTTGTTTGGATTGGTGTTTTTTTCCTTTTTTGAAGAATCAATCTTTTATTATCTCCCTTCACAGAAGGGCAACATTTGTTTCTTTATTTTTGTATATGAATTTACTACAACGGATAACAGGATATTGCAGTCTTTGTGATGATTTAGAAGCAAGGGGGGGGTTCTGTCTTTTTCCTTTTTTTTACGTGCTGTTTCTTTACCTCCTTTGCTTTTGGTTTTGCTCGTGTTGGATTGACCTGCACATGTGCTGTAGACAGTCTTCTGGCTTGCATGCATGCACACACATGTGGTGCCTATACCAACAGGATCCACCATGAGATCTGCATGCATTCCTTCAATTAAAACTGCTCTCGTTTAAAAATAGGGCTTATTGACATGTGTCACTACAGACAAACAAAAGAAGAAAAAAACAACCTCAAATTCAGCGTTTCCTGAGAGAGGAATGCTCAAAAGCCATGCTAATATCTGGGGGAGAGGTCTGTTTTTGTGACTGCTTTTCACTTCCCGTTTCTCTACAGGAGGAATCCTAGTGCTGTGTGGGGTAGTCTTTCAGCTTTGAAAAACACACACACCCTGCAGAGACCGCGCCCTGAATACGTGCTTATTGCGTATTTGGGGGATAATCAATGCGTGTTGTTACGATAATTTTTGGTTTTCTGATGTAGAAGTAGAAATAATCATACAGATCACAGAAAAACAGAATTTCTGAAAATCTACATACTCACCAGTTAAAATGGCAGTTGAATATTCTGCTAAAAGAGAACATTGAACAGCTTATTCCATATTTCTGTAAATAGTTTTATTGTTTGGAAAAAAAAGTCTTTAAAAATTCAGAGGAAAATAATATTAATTCTTTTGAGGTAATATTTATAATTTTGATTTTATGTAGAGCAAAACCGCAAACTCAATGAGTTATGCCTGAGTTCATATTTTGTTCAGAAATTAGTTGTTCTGATAACATGGGTTTTGTCTTAGCAGGAATAAAGAAAAATCTTTTAATTACCACAAAAATTGACAGCAAGATTTTATAAATCGCTATAATTTTTTACATAATTTTACTTAGTCATCAGAAAAAAAAATCCTCTTCTAACTGCACTTTACTGCTCAAGGTATGAAAATCTGTTAAAAAGTTAAATTTACTGTTAAATCTATGTAGAAGTGAAATGTTAAAACATTGCATTGGTATGTTGGAAGCATTTAATTTTGATAGGCATGATGTATAGCTAGGGAAGTAAATGTACTCAAATTATGCTGTCTTTGAAAGACTAGGTAATTTAAAAGTAGATTATCCAATGAGACCGAAGTAGTAGTTGTCAAATTTTCAGGAAGTAATTAAACAAGCAGAGGGTCTCTCTTTTTTACTGGCTGTTTCTGGGTTGCATAGAGATTATGAAGAGAGACAAGAAAAATGACAGAGCAGGCTAAACAGCACATCAAACTCCCCTTGAAGAAAGCTTTTTTTTTTCCCCTTAGTGGCTTTCTGAATAATCTAGGTAACGTTTCATGGTATTTTTGTTGCAGGTATCTGGTAAAACATACCCTCTGGAAAAGCAAGAGACACCACAGGCAACTTCTTTTTTCTTTTTTTGTAATACCTCTCAATGAAATCTGTGTTACTCCAAAATGTTTCTTGCCTCTATACAGTTTGGTTTTGTTTTGTCATTTTGTTTAAGATTTTTGTTTAGATCTCAACTCTTCTGGTTGACTTACAGCCGGCAGTCTGCCTTTTCTTTCCAAAAGTAAGGCCACAGTTGCATGCTGCTGTTGGTGCTGCCCAAGCTTTCACACAGCTCCAGATTCACAGAGCACCTCAGTCCTTCTCTGGCATACACAGCCTCACTTTTGCTCTGCTCTCTCCAGGTTGCATGCTGTGACATGGAGCAGCTGCTCCTGCGTTTCTCAGCAACATAACAAGGAGCAAGGAGCTTGGGTCTCAGTTTGGCTAAGAAATTTCAGTGCCTGCCCCTCAGAGAAGAAAGCAAGTATCCAGAGTGGGGATGAAGTTAGATGACAAAACACAACCCTCTGGCCAATGTAAACATGGAATCAGTCTTCCAGTATCTAGGTAGTAAATGCTGTATCAAATCAAAAGGCTCTCTGACTTCAGGAAGATGAGAACAAGTGTCTAGCCATTAAAATTACTTTCATGTTGATTATCAAATTTTCATCCTTTTCCCCTGTATATTTCAGTGGTGCAGATGCAAGGAGAGAAATCACAATGGTGCCAATGTAGAAGGTGAGGCAGCAGATCAGATTACTTTGAGAAATAAGCAGTAAAACTCACTCCTGGTTTTTCAGGAAACATCCTGCAGTGTCCTGTGCCCCGCTTTGTCATTGCATCACACGGAGCAGTAAGGGGCCACCTGAGGCCATTGACAGGGACTCAAGGCCAATCTGACTGGCCTCCCAGAAAAATAGGAGGCAAACATAAATATTTTGGATAGCCAGATTGACACTACAATTACCTAAAAGTAGCCACTTCTCCCTTGACTTCTTCCTGAGGCATAAAATTTCTGCTGTGAACTTTCTGTTGACCTTACCCTTTTCAGTTGCCCAAAGAGCTAATTCTCACCCACAGCAGCCACTGCTTCAGCCACTCTCTCATCTAGTGCTAGGACTAGTGTGGAAACTTTCCATATTGACAACAGAGCCTCAAAAGGCTTTCTTCACCTTCTTTTTCTTGCCCTTTCATACAACAGACTAATGCAAGATTTCTCTCTAAGACATGAGGATTTATATGTGTTTACCTTACCTGTTCACTGCTTCAAACTGTGGGATGTAGCCTACTGATTAATGTTGCTGACTCTGCTGCTGTGCTCCCTGAGGAGGACTGGATGTCACCAGTGGGATCTCTTATAGGCTATAGCTGTCTGTGCATCAATAGTCTGATAACATTTCCATAACTAAACTTTGTAAATGAACTGACAATTAAATCCACACTTTAATTTAAAAAGTGGGAATATGAGAAATTGAGTAAGAAGAATATTTTAATTTTTTTTTAAAGAATTGCCTTAAGTATTTTCAGTTCCACATCTCATGAGAGGGAGACATATTTTTAAAACTAAATTACATTTTTAATTAATGTATTATCAGCTTCTTATTTCTACATGAAAGCTGCATTTTCAAAAGACTATTTCTGGTAGCTGGAAAATTAAGATTAAGGAAGTTATGTCAGTAGATGTAGGTGATAGTTGTTTTTCTGGAGAGTTTCTACAGTTGTAATGGCCTAGAGCAAGCTGAGAGGCCATAGCTTTTCTGCATTTGCACCATCTGATCAGCAGTATATGCATGACTCTAGATAGCATTGATGACACTAAATAAGTCCTTTACAACCCAGATTCTGCACATCAAGAATATTTCACACCAATTGTAAAAGACACTTCTGACTGCATCCACAATGTACAAGGGAGGTATCAGAAAAAGTACTGATATTTGTTAGAAATATGTATATGTGCACACTGAGTTTCAGGACCGATCTGTTAACAGACTGCTTTTTTTTCTTAATTGAAACAGATGAATGGAACAGGTTGTGATATCTTTGGAATTACCAGCCTGAGTTTTTATAGAAATTATGCTGGAATCAGTGTCCAGGAAGAGGCTGATTGCTGCAAACAAGTTTGGAGCTGATGGGGAAAGGCTCCCCTCGATGCCAGGAGAGGGGCACCTGAACGGTCACGTTTGAGAAAAGAAATATTTGAGTTCCTCTGCATGTGGCAGTAACACTAAAAACTGCAAACTGCAGATCATCCGTATGTTTGCCTGTGGAGAACACTAAGAGATATAAAATTGGAGCTGTTGATCCAAGTTGTTAATCCTATGGGTGAATGAGGGATTAAGAGAAGGAATAAGACTGACTTGCATGTGTTTACATGAAAGCGTGTGTCCAGAGCATCCTTTGGTATCATGCACTCACTCAAGTTAGAGTTAAATTCTTCAAACACGTGCACTGTGAATAAATTCACAGTTCCAAGGAAAGGGCTTCATCATATCCATTATCCTCTACATTTGTGAAATTATTGGGCATTGACTATAAATGCAGAGTGAAAAACTCGTGGTTGTACATGAGACACCAAAAGACTTGAGATTTTTCTCTCAGTCAATTATCATATTAGGTTGGAATGACGAAGTTTCAGCTTTGTCCACAAATAATTAAATAAAACTGATTTTGGAGGCCCCGTTTGATCCTTTTGCTTCTCTGCAGAGAAACGTGTGCAAATAGACTTGCCAAGGCACCTCGTTTAGAAAGAAAATCTCCAAAAATGCCATTTCTTTTCACCAGGTTGGGTTGCACCTTTCCCAGCCTTTCGCCCCACTCACTGGGCTTCTCCTAACACTTTTTTCTCTTTCCTTATGTCTCTCTTTGGATGGCGGAGACGGTCGGGCGAAGGTAAATCTGCCGCCGGCAGGAGCAAGGGGAGCCCCTGAGCTCCCCCAGCTTTCCCCGTGCTCTGGCTTTCCTCTCCCTGAAGCCCTGTGTACACAAAGGGCTCGCTTCTGCCTTTCAATTAGGTAACCGAGATTTATTTACTTTTACTCCTTCTCCCATCCCTACATGTATTTAGTGTCTGTCGCTTCTGTCAGCTTTGGGATTGGGTATTTTTTTTTTCCGCCCCCTCCTCCCTTTTATTTTTTTTGCATTTCCCCAGAGGCAGATTTAAATCAAATGTCCGTGTAAGGGAGGACTCCCTCCATCCTGACTCCCACACCCAGCAGACAGAGGCGTCTCGGCCACCCCGCTGTTCCGGCCGAGAGCCGAGCAGGGCTGGGGCTGCCTGGGTCTGGGGGTGACCGAGGAGCCCCAGCCGGCTGGGAGGGGCTGGCTGAGCTCAGCCTCGCTGCATGCCCTTAGGGGAAAAAGCCTCCAACAAAAAAACCCAGCAGCAGAGAACACCAAACCACGTTGCTGGCGAAGGAGGGTTTCCCGTGCTGAAGGACTGAGGCGGGGTTGGGTGACCCCAAGTGCCGGGGACAGCGCTTGGCACCGGCGGCTCCTGCGGGGCTTTCCCTTATCTGGCGGGGGGGCCGAGTCCATCCCGGGAGCGAGTGCGGGGCTGCCGCGGGACACAGAGCGGACGAGACGGGGACACCCGAGCAGACCCCATCCCGCCACAAAGGGAGGACCGCAGCCTTCCCGGCCGCCAAAGGTAAATGAGATTTGCCCGTTGCTGTTTTTGTTTTGAACTTTTTGTTTAGACTGGTGGTTCCTTTTGTTGTGGGAGTTTCTCTGTGTGTTTGTGATATTTTAAAAAATGTGTATATTTTTTCATTCTCTCTCTTTTTCCCCTCCTCTCGTCGTTTTCTGAACGGCACGGACCTGCCATGGGGAGGCGGCTCTCGGCATCCCGGGGATGTCCCCGTCAGGTGCGCGTTCCCGCAGGGAACAACGCAGGGATGCGTCCCTTGCTCTCCTTCCTCGGCTTTGCCCGGCCCTTCTGCGCCCCTCCGAAGCTCCACGCGCGACTTCATGAAGAAACGAAGGGGAGGAAAGCCGAGGGATTTTCTGTTCGGCGTTGAAGCGGGAAAAAAGAAAACCCGCCAGTTCGGTCACCTGCTCCGCGTCCTGACCGGGGAGAGCCCGGCGCGGCCGGGGCCTGCGGGAGCTTTTATGGCCCATAAATAGCAGCGGGAAGCGGCGGTAATGCGATCAGGAAGGAGGGAGGCATTAGGCAGAGCAGCCTCGGGCGCCCGCAGTAAAGGTTTTATTGGTAACCGAGAAGCGCCTCGCAGCAGCAGGTTTGGCATTAAGGATCGCTTCGGTGGGTAGGAGTTACACCGCCGGGCTGGCGGAGAGAGCCGGCGGGCAAAGGGCGCTGCGAGGTAGTAACAAGTATTTACTGAAGGAGTTAGTACCAAATGAATGCCGGGTTTCAGCCTTCGGTTTGACGGATAAATTTTTAGTAACTATGAAAGCAGGCCAATAAGGTTTATAGAGGAAAGAAAAATATTTGAAGTTACGAACTTCTCTAATAGCTGAAAATTGACTTTTGACAACAACCGGGATTTCCCCTCCTCGCTGATTCAAAGAAACGTCTATGCTTAAATGTCACCCTAAAAGATCTGCTGTTTTAAAAATAACAGTACCCCGCAGGGCAATTTTCCAGCTGTAGAAGAACCTTTAAAACCAAACCGCAGCGCTGCCTGTGGGCAGACGTGTTTAGGGCCGGTGAGAGCAGAGCATCCATAATATTTACGTTAAGATTTTCGGGTAGGCAGGGAGCACAGGCATGTTATTCTCTCCTGCAGATCCTGAAGTCCTTCCTACAGGATTTTCTTTTTGATCTGCTTGTTGTCAAGTAATTAGTAAAAGGAATTACCCGCTCTGGCGCTGTGCCTTCAGGTAGCAGAGGCATTAGTGCTGTAAACTTCGCATTTTCTGCATATCTCCGGCTCTCCCTCTTCCATCAGCAGCAGTTCTTTCAAGGGGGGGAGTTAAAATTTTAATTTAGTTACCTGTAAGCTGTGAAGGCATGTGTTATGTGTCTGTCTCTGCCCATCTGTGACTGTGTCTCTCCGGGCAAAGGCGGAGCGGGGTTTTGTGGCGCCGCCGGCAGTCCCTGTCCTGCCTCCCGGGCCAGCCCGCGGCAGGGCTGGCACGCACCGAGGCACAGCTGGGAAAATCAGATGGTGCGACCATCAGAGCAACTTCCATTGTCCTTGGGAAGACCGTCTCTTTTTGTCTTTGAAAATATCGCACGCGAATTTCCCCAGGTGGACAACTGTATTTTAATATATGCTAGAATACCGGAATGTTAAGGTCACCTTGGAGGGGAAAAAAAAAAAAAAAAAAAAGGCAGCAAAGTCACTTGTAACTAATTGACCCTTGAATTTTTGCCTTTTCTCGTACATGGGTTTAATTTTAAAAGAAAAACAGTAGCAAATGAGGTATGGATTTATACAGATACCTAAATGAACTCAAAGTGTTACTGTGTGCGTATGGATATCAGGGTTTTGTGAGAGCACTTCCACTGAAAAAGAAGAGGAGCTGACAAAATGATTATCCGTTTATCAGATTAAAAGCTGTCTGTTATTTTTAAATGTTGAAATCCCTTAATCAGGAATATGGCTATTCCAATGATGAAATAGATGAATTTTGCTTGTAACAGAGAAAAAAAAAACAAATCAAAACAAAAAACCAACAAAACCCACCAACAACAAAGAAATAAACTACTACACCCCAAAAGGCTTCTTTACCTTCCCACCTCCAAAATAACAACAAAACCCCAAAGCATCCGACAATTTTTTTTGTTTTTATTCTTTATTTTATTATTCAGTGCTGGGACTTAAAAATTGCAGATTGGAAAACCCATTTGAAAACAGTAGAGCCACGTTATAACGAAGGTCTGGCCAGCATTATTGTAGTGTTTGGAAAACACTTGACAGTTGTGAGGACTCCGCCCTTTCCTTCCGTTCCTTGAAAAGTTCCCCCTTTCAAAAGGGAATCACAGCCCCTATCTCCGTTTCTCCAGGTATTCCTTTTGCGCTCTCTCTCTCCCTCTCTTTCCCCTTGCATGAAGGGGTGAATTGAAAAACCATTTAATTATTTTCATTCTAATCGCCTTAATCCCCTTTATAGTAGGAGCAAATGATGATAATGGGATCCACATGGAATGACTCCCGGATGGGGGGTAGAGCAGGGATCCTCTGCGCCTTGGCAGGTGGAGACGGGCGGGGCGGGGCTGGGTTCGGGGCTTTAACATAAATAAAGCATTGGATTAAGCCTTCTCAATCCGCGGATAACTTACTTTGCAGCATTCTATTTTTGCTCCGGTGTGACGCGGCTGCGAAGTGACCCGGGGGAACAGCAGACCCTCCTGAAACAGGAGAAGGAAAAAAAACAAAACCCATCCCACTCCCCTCACCACGCCGTTCCCCCGCCTCCTCGGAGCCTAAGCAAGGACAAGCTGATTAATTTTCCCTGGCAATGCCCGAGGGCCGCTCCGCTTTGCCGCCGTCCGCGGCCGTGCGAATCCCTGCGGCTGCGGGGGCTCCGCTGCAGCCCGGGGACGAGCGGGAGGAGGAGGAGGGGGAGGAAGGGCAGCTCGATGGTGGCATTAGTTATAGGCACCGCACTCCTAGCTGAGGCTGCAGGAATAGAGCCAACAGCGAGATCACCGGGCGCTGGTTTGTCTTTGGGCGTTTGCAGATCTGTACAAACACGGCGCCTGCCCGGTTTTATAAACAACTTTCAGGGCACAGTCAATCAATCACACTGGCAAGCAAGCAGACCAGGAGCCTAGGATATATACAAGGCATAAATATATACACATAAACCCTGTCAATTTTGGAGTAGTTACAATTTTTTTTTCTACAAGTCTAAGGGAAACTGCATCTAGAAGGATTCTGACAAGTCAGGAAATCACAGTGGAAAAGTAGAAGGTATTGTTAGGAAGTTATGTTACATTGTATGTTTTAATACCAGCAAGGGAAATACTAGGAAAAAAAAAAAAGAAAAGTGTTTAAGCAAGTCAAATATCTAAAAAACCCCCAAGTTATTATGCTTGCAGTCAGACAGACAATTTCAAGAATATGTGGCTGAAAGCATGAAACCTGACCACTTTAATATACAATGCAATAGATATATCTGTAAAAGACATGAGTTTACCAGATTTTCTAGTCAGCAAAGTATTCTTTAGTTGCAGTC
Source organism: Turdus rufiventris (assembly GCA_013186435.1). Lineage (NCBI taxonomy): Eukaryota > Metazoa > Chordata > Aves > Passeriformes > Turdidae > Turdus > Turdus rufiventris. The sequence continues at coordinate 9,571,144 of PYHW01010620.1, read as the reverse complement.
ATTTCTAGTGTTTAATTTGAAACACATTTGTATCCAGGGATAGGTCCTTGCAAATGCACTGTTGTGTTTTGTTCTGTTTTTTAAATGATCTTTTGATAATAAGAGCTCTGTGCAACATGGAGTTTGTGCTCTCTCTTTCTGACACTGAGTCTTTTTCTTGCAAAAGGATGTGGGAACAAAGAACCCATAAAATGAAGGGTGCAACAGGTTTGAACATCCCAGTAATGCAGAAAGAATAGCTGCATATCAAGGTAGGAGAAAGATAATCAAGTTTTTGGACTTATTCTGCGCTGGTGTAAATTAAGAGTTTCACTGAAATAAAGGACTTGTTGGTACTGCAGGAACTGAGTGTTGTTCTTATGCTGCTATGATCCAAAACTTCAGCTTCTTCATCTGCATAGTGAGTATTGAGGAAAGCCTGAGCAATGATGATCAGAGAGCAGAAGCTGTGCTCTAGGAGAAAGCATCAAGAGGAGCTTTTCCTGACTGGTAAAAGCTGCCAATAAGTTTGTAAAATTGAGGACCAGAGTGTTGGTTTTGCTTAGGAAAGGCATTGTGACTGCATTGCCTTTATGCAGCTACTATCAGGAATAATTTAAATTTTTTTTGAAATTACTGCATCTGTTGTGTAAGTTTTTTTTATCAAGAATTAACTTGATATTTGGCAATTTCATTCTGTGGTTGTTATCTGTCAAAATAAATCCTGTAAGGAGCCTAAGCCAAAAACTACTCGTGTCAGGAGATTGGGTTTTGGTGATGACCTTCCAAGCTGATTGGGTCTTAGAGACATAAATAGTAGGAAAATTGTGTTACCACCTTCACAGAAATGTAATGTGTTGAAAGATGTGTATGGTCAGCAAAATAGGGATTGGGTTTACATCTAAGACCTTCCCCTTTCAAGGACTTGTGTTTAAAATGGATTGGATCACCTACTTGTTTAAAGGCAGTTCCATTTTCATTTAACAATTTATGCTTATCAACATATAAGTGAATGCTTCATCAATCACAGCTTTATTCTTGTGGAACTAATGTATTATTTTTCATAGCAATATATTATGGCGTCCTTTCACAGAAACTTGCCTTGATTTGTGATCTGTTAGACTGACACAATGAGTGATAAATGTATTAACTGACAATTCCCAATTAACAAAAAAAATAGCATGTGAAATAAATAGCAATAATTAAAGTAGTATCTGAAGACTCTGTAAATACTTAATAATTTTGTAAATACTTAACAATTTTAATTGTTGTTTAATTGTTTAATTGTTATGGAAAACTCTGAAAGCTCACACGCTTTTTTTACCCTCAACAATTTGGTTTGGTTTATTGAGTTTTTTTGGTATCCCTGGCTAAATGATTATTAAGACTAACATAAACAAGCTTTTCTGGAAATGCTGCTGATTCACTAAAGGCTGTTTGTGCCTGCCACAGCAGATAGCTTACCTCATCAGCCAACTAACACACAAATTCTCCTGTGCTCCATTATGTTGTACACCTGTATACTGAGAACTGGATATGAAGGGGGTGGAGCCAAATGGGTACTTTAATCACTGCTTGAGAAAATAATAGTTATAATCTAGTAAATATAGTTACATACCAAAACTGAGACACCTTTTCCTTTACACCTATATACTGCTGCACCTGTGGGTGGGACGCTGCTATTTATTTTATTTCTTTGCACCATGGTAATTGAATTTTACTATTTCTCTTGTCTCTGAGGTTAAATGCTTTTTGGAACTACTTGTATGAAGTAACAGTATTACTACCAGTACTAGTAGTAAGCATAAAGCTTCCAAAACCTCAGCCTGCTTTTGGCTCCTCTTCTTTATTGAGAATACATTACCCAAGAAGATGGGAGAGTACTGCTTTGTTTCAGTTGATAACACAGTGGCATCTATCACCTTAAACTGTGTGTTGGCAGTTTACATGGCTCTGTTAGGAGGTGAGTCATTAAAGATACCTCTAAGCCTTTACTTCTTCCAATGCAATGACATCCTGAATCTCCTCGAGTTACCAATTTGCTTCTGACAGAGGTAGGGCAACAACTTTACTAGGGTGTAACTTGTTAGGTGTGTGGCAAGGAAAATGCAGATAAACCTCTCCAAGTATTATCTCATATTCTGTATAAAATTCTTCTTAGTTCAAATTTGTGGTGAACAACTTCTAAAACAGACTAGAGATAATTAGCATTCATGAAATTAATTGGCAGATGATTTTGGAATGAAGTTATCAATTTTGCAAAATGGGTTTCTTTTTCTGTTGCTTTTGTATAACAGAACTCTCTGTAATTAGAAAATATTGAGTATCATCTCAGAGTACATCTTTAATGCTAATTTCTCTTGTTTCTGTTATTTAACCACTACGAAGAAACTATAGAGAACACTTTACATTTTTAAAAAAACAAGATTACTTGCTATTTACTAATTTGGGGGAGAAGAGGTGTAGTTTGCAAAGAAAGACTGCTCTGCTTCCCTGTGGTCAGCGATGGAGAGACACAGATGTGTTGGCAGGGCAGAAAAGCTGTTATGTTACTGCAGGAAAGAGGGAGGATGAATACGTCTGGGATCAGGTATCCTCTTGCAGAGACCACAATCTCACCTCTTCAAAAATTCTGTCTTGATCTGCATTAAAACCAGCAAAATTTTAGCTTTAATGAAATCTTATTACAGAAAATTTCCTTTGCTTTTTTTCTGTTTTACTAATTTGAGTTTTTAGACTCAGTCTATAAATCTTGATTTATGACTGATAATTTAACTTAATATTATTAAATATCATCAATTTAAAAGAATTTTCAATACATTTCAGAGTCTTTATAATTTTAAATAAAATCTGTCTTACATAGGAAACCAGAATACTATGTTCCACTGAGATCTTCAAATTAGCCCTTTTAAGTGCTGTGATTTTTAGTGTATGTTATGCAGCACTACGCACATTGTGAAGACTTAATAAGAAAGGTAAATAATATTTTACTTTTTAAAAGCTGAAAAAGAATTTAACAAAAGCTGATTACTAATCATATGACTTCTGTATTTTATTTACAGATCTAAAGCTTATTGATAAGGAAAAAAATATTCAAGCCTTTCTTATTGTATTTTTGCAGTGATAGATGAATGTTGAGTATTTATGTTATTTTTTTCTGCTATTCCATGGGAAAAAACCCAAAAAGAGTCAGCTTTTGCTAGTACAAATCAGAAATTGTACTGTCGGACTTCAGACAGTGTGGAACAGTAATAAATACTTTTATTGATAAAAATTCCTAAGTGGAATATAGAAACAAGAAGTTATATTTAATGTGAAAAAATACAGCATCTTGATTGTTACTAAGCAGCACACTGAGAGATGCACTTCTTTAGCACTTGTAAAGAAGTTCTGTGATTTTCTTGTTTGTTTTGTCATGCAGGTGATTGATGCTGCAGAAGGCAAGTAAACTCAAGAAGTTCTTTAGTTATAAAAATATATTTCAGTTCAGTTGTGTTACATGTAATTATGACAGCCTGAATTCGGGATATGAAGACAGGGAAACTGCAGTTGTGAAAATACTTTTTTTTTAACACATAAAAATAGCTAAGATAGAAGTAATGCAAAGAATACATGTGCCATCATGCCCCATAAAAGAGTACGTTCTGCCTGGTGCAGCAGAGCAGTACGAAATCTTTTTCACCACCAACATCTCTGTGAAGCCTGCAGGATTTTTTTAGCCTGCTGACTTAATGGATAGAACTGGTGCATGAAGGGGTCCATAGGAGTGAAAGCAAGGTCAGTTTTTTGATACAGCATCATGTGGCTGCAGGACGACTAGCACAGCACAGGCAGGCATGTTTTCTCAGAAGGGGATGGCTGCTTTTGAAACTGAAATAATCTTTTTGATTTTTTAGTATTTCATGGGTAAGAAACAGAACAATCTTCCATAAGGAAATCAAAGAAGACAAATGGTAAAATTATTTTCAACATCAACCTTACATTTAAAAAAAAAAATTACTCATTTGCTTCTCTTATGGTCATATATAAGAAGTATTGCAAACTTGTCAGATTTTGGCTCTTGGCATACACATTGATGCATCTGCCTCAAGTTCAACAGAACATTCCTTGCCACTCAGCAAGCTACTGGCATGCATAGTGCTCAAAGGATGAGTTTCTCCTAACAGAATGCAGTATACAGATTGAATAGATGGTCTTTCTCCAGAAAAACTTAGCTAAATCAGCTTTGGTACATATTTTTTTCCTTTTTAAAGTATTTTTCTTCTGCATGGATTATAGGATTTTGCATAATGTTAAAAAAATGGCTATCCTCGCTCTAAAAATTTAAGTTTACACTGGTATCCACTGTCAAAAACATAGCATTGAAATAACAAATGAGGTTCACTTCCTCAGAATGTGTAAATGTCCCAGCTTAGAGTTAAATTTTCAACAGCTGAAAGACAATACCATCGACATGTACCTGGCACCAGTTACTGGGTTTATTTTTTCCTGGAAAGCAGTTTTGGGCGACAGAGTGGCGTCCGGGTTTCCCAGGTTGTTGTGCTGACAAACTGCAGTGGTGGTAAAGGCAGGGAGCCTGACAAAAACCCATTAATCATTTTAAATTAAATCCAACATTCCACTCCAACACTGCCAAGAAGAAAGCTAACTTTTACAAATGAATACTCTCTCTGAAAATAACTGGTATCCTGACCATATTGCTTTCTCAAAAACATGCTTGATTTCTGTTAGGTACACATATGCTATTTTTAAGCTTAAAAAAATGCATTTTTTTAATTGCTAGGAATCTGAAAAGTGCTTTTTGCTTGTTTTCTCTATTAAGATCTATGAGCGAACCACACAGCTGAAAATTAGGAGCCTCTTTTTTCTTTCAATGAATTGAAGTATTTTTCTAATATTTTAAGTACAGAAAGTTTGTTTTTAATGCAAGTAAATTTCACATAAGGAATGGAAGTATTCAATTTAAGTATTTTCTCTAAGCATATTTATATAAATAAGAAATTGCAAATTTACTAACATTAGTATTAGCAAAAACACTGAGGTGACAAAGGAGCAATGTGATCTCTTTCAGGTTTTCTACAGACACACTTCCGGAACAACTAGCTATTTGATTATGATTTAAATACACATTGCAAGTCTGAACTTCAAGCATCTCATAAATAATTTTGGATTATAATATAAAATTTTTTCTTACTACAACCACTATTACAAGCACATTATAAAAGTTTGTATTTCTCTTTAAGGCAAAATGAAACCATAATGTGCCAATGTGAGACAGAGGAAATACTTTCTATCTGTTTGCTTCCCATTTTAATGGTGCTTTTGAGCTTAGAGTGGGAGATTTTACAATGGCAGAGAACAAGTCATCAGCCTTAATATTTATTAGTTTTAATACATCCATAAAATATTTGAAAAGAAAAACCTCCTAATTCAATAGAGGGCAAGTAAATCTGACTTTCCCAAGTACTTATTATAATTTTGACATTTTACCATGATCAAGTAGGTACAGCTCAATTTTGTTTAAGTGCTTAAAATAATACTTGTTTTCTTAAAATAGAGCTATCATCAATGTCAGATTGCACAATGATATCCTTACAAAGAGAACAAAAATATTACCACCTCAAAAAAGAGCAATTCCTGTTGATAAACTTGTTTATGTCAAGAACATTAATAAACTGCCGAATACTGAAGAAGAAATAGTAACATTTATTTGTCCAGCTAGTCAGTTTATTTTCTTAAAGCTGTATTTTGAAACTGTTTACATTTTTTCTTTTTCCAATGTGGGGGGTGGAAGCAATAGGTTAAAGAGAAAAAATCGAATTTTTTTTCCTGAATGCAAATTTCTCACTTGCTTCAAAATCAACAAACATGTCTCAAACTTGTATTTGTTTGGGTTTCTGTATGTTGCAGCAGTTTATTTATTTTAATAAGTCAAAACTGTATAAACGTGTTGCTTAGAGTTTGAATGAAAAGTATTCTAGACAGAAATAATTTGAGAAAACAGATAATATCAGATGCTGTTTATAGCTAAGCCATGTAAATATCTAATATAGGCCATATTTCTTCAATAAATGCAGAGCCTCAGACTTTAATAAAAGCAAACATGAGCTGCATTTCCGTGACACTTTACATGGACAAAGGTACACTCTTTTTCCTGACACAAACAGAAAAGTTTTCTTGTCATATCACTGCATACTGAAGTTACCAAACTCAAATGGCCACTCAGAATGATTCCAGTGTCTTCTAGGACAGAATAGTGAGTGTTTGCAGGGGGATGGGCTGCAGGCTCACTTCTTCCTTCAGTGCTGTGTACAGTGCATACAGTTAAGAGTTAAGGCAACACCACATGGCCAAAGTTCAAAGGACATGCAGTCGTGGAATCACAACAGCGTGGGAATCACTTTGCAGTTCTAAGTATGATCATGCTCATGTAATTCAGCTTGAGATCCTCTACCTAAGTCTTCAGAAGTGCTTGATCAAGTAGCTATTTCTACATCACATCATTTAGTGACACATGGATCAATGAAGCATCATTATTTTAAAATGTGCATGGAGACACCAAGTGCATTGAAGAAAACACTGCCCAAAACTTTGTTTTTTAAAGAGTTTTGGAGGACAACCCCAACAATTTTTGTCAATTTTTAAGAGTACTATTACACTTGATTAAGACTTTATTTTTCTCCTTTTAAGACAGAAAATTATTTAACTTCATCTAAAGTCTAGATTGCTAAAATGCAAAAAATAACTTCTCAGCCACTTTAGAGCTTGACTCAAACTGGAAAAAGGACAGAAGAAACACCTGTATTAATCACTTGTTTGGTGGTCGCCTCTGAGGGAATTCACACTTGGCATGCTGTGCTTGCTGTTTTCTGTTCCACTGTGCGTTAGTAGCATAATGTACAGCATGAGTTGGGTACTAATCCTCTAACACTGTTCAAAGTCCTGTTTTAAAGATCAGATGCTATTATCTGCATGTCATTAGGGTTTTGTTTTCCTTCCCCTGGACTTGTCTTATGGAAACTTGAATTGTATCATCCTGTTTCTAATTTATCTTCTTGGCTGCTACACTGGCCCAAGTTTTCTAAATCTTGCTAATAGATGTACACATCTATTCCAGAAAAAACATGTTCTGTCTGCCTGAAGGCTTTGTTCTGTATCAGGGTAACTGGAAATTAAGAGAAATGCAGACTAACAATTCATCCTCTCTTACTAGTGCAAAATCAACACCAGTATCATCAATGTCAAGGTAAGCATAAGTCAGAAGAGAATTAAGCCTTACTCTGCATTTGTTGTTTGAGGAGAAAATATTTTCTAACAAGAAAAGTTCTGATTTCAAAATTCACTGAATTATTCTTTTAAAGTGTGTAACCTTTGAGGAGTGTTTCTTAGAAAACTATATTCTGCTGTCTCCACTTCAGACCACTTTAAAGAGCCCAGAGAGACTTGTCCTTTATTGTTAGTTTCACAAATTATGTTAAAAGTTTTCCATTTTTTCCCCCTGTAATACAGGAGCAGATACCCGTGCCTTAAACAAAGCTCCCCACTGTACCATAAATTCTTGATTTGTGTTCGAGATCAACTGACCACTGCAGAATGCATCCTTGGACTTTCTGCAATACATGAAACAACACTGGGTGAAGAGCAGTTATCCTGAGCAAGGCAGGTGACTGTAAACCTGGCTGAACATGGCTGCAATACTGCTGGCTCCTGGCTTTGGCTGTGTATGCTACATAAATGCAATGGCATTTACATGTGATTAAAGATAATGTCATTGAAAAGTATTTTTTCTGCATGCATTTTGGTTTGTGGAGCAGAGTTATAAACACTTGAAATAGCAGTAATAGCTACATCTTTATCTTCCCATGATTTATGCAGCCCTTTTATGGACTGTCCTTCTCACATCTAAAACAAACATAACACTCCCTAGGTTCCAAACAGAAAGCAGCAGCATAGGCAAAGTGCATGGCTGTGAGGGGTCATTCCCGAATTGAATTCTTGGCTCTGCAATAGGCTTTCTACATAAAAACTCAGATTAGTTCTGTTTTACAGATTATGAATACCTTCCCACCTCACCTCATGGTATGGTAGGGAAAAAGAATAAATATACTTGTTATCATGATGTATCTAGATTCTACTGATAGCTGAATATTATGTAAACAAACAATCAGGAACAGCTCTTACTTCAACTACGTTATGTCAATTTAAGAAGAGCACTGCTCTGTGCATTGTCTGAAAAATTGTCCTTATTCAATTCCTGCACATGCACAGCAGTTCCACTGCTAATATTCTCCACATTTCAGAAAATGTCAAGACAAAACCTAACCAAGCAATTTTTGAAGTATTTCCATAAATTTAGAGCTGTTTAAAATCTTACAAAATATGTAATTCAGTATCTGGCTCTGAAACAGCTCTCCAATCCTGCACAGTCACTGCTCTAATCTTGCACTGTCAGTTTTTAACAGCTTTAGCAACGAGTCATCTGGTATACATTTGCCAAGGCATTTCCATCATTGACACTTCTAGACTGAGGGAACCACTTGAAAGCAGCAACACTTTACTCACTCCTACCACTTTCCCTGTTCAGATTTTTTTCTTGCTTACTGCAGTGAATAGATGATTGTAGTTGCCCTGTTTCCCAAAAACCAGTATCTGCAAAATAGGTTATGTATGTAAATAATGTAAATCTCTCTGTACACTGCATGATCTCCCCTGGCTACTCCTGTATGGCATCAGGGTTCATCTAAAACAGAGCCTGTAATATTTAAAATTGAGTGAATAGCAGATTGGCAACGTGCTAATTCAAGTTAATAAATACAGTATAAAATACCAGCTTAGATATTTTACAAGTGCTCTATCATCTCCTAGAATAAACTTTATTGTAGTATTCAGACCAATGTTCCTCTAACTTAAGTATCTGAGGTAGTCAGCATTGTAAAAAAAATGCAAACCAAAGTCAAACACTAATTTAAGAGATAAAAGGAGAAATTTTAGTTAAAATACTTTACAATAAAATAATTATGATTATAAATCTCTTTAGTTAAATATATACACATTACATGGTATTCTAAAAAGAATGAACTTACTAAAGTTTCAAGCAGATCTAATGCACAAATTCACCACTTTTTCAGCTTAGACTGTAATGTCAGTTTAACATTCATAAATGGCTGTGTCAGACTAATGGCATTGTTTTGTGCAAAACTAAAAAAAAATTATGAAAGAAAATCCTTCTGTTCCCACAGTAAATAGATAGAAAAGGTAGTTTACACATACACACACACAAACTTTGATTGCATACAGAGGTTAGAATGACCAGCACTAAAATAACCCCCATCTCTACAAAATAATTAATATTTTGAATTGATGTAGTTTTCGAAAATTACAAATTTTAAGTGCTAGCAAATTGTGCTTTTAGGCAGCCACGTGGCCAATAAGGTAGATGTTGTCATAAAGGTGCCCTACAAAATCTTCACTAATATTCTGTGCAGCTCGTCGCGTATTTCGGATGAATTCCCTCTTTGACATTTTGTTCTTCACATGAGGGCTTGTTAGATCAATCGAAAGTAGAATCAAAGAGTAACACAGTACATACACTGCATCTAGACAAGAGAGAATAAACAAAAAAAGTTTAAAAAAGAAACTGTCATCATTAAAAGTTTTTTTACCTAAGAACCTTATGGTCTTTATCATCTAGGCTCATAATTTTGTATATATGTATATGCACATATACAACTATTCAGAAGGCTATCCCAGTGAAATAAAATTTAATATAGCAACTTTCAAAGTAATAATGTCAGCACAGTGCCAAATGATAATTTACAAATCTCTTAATATTTCTACATAATCCAAAAGCCACTAAGGGTTTTATACATTTTCATTTAAACAGATTCTTGAAGTTTGTGTAAACTAAAACCAACATCCTGCAAAAGCTTATCTTTTATAAATGTAAGCAGTTCCACTGCTGAAAACTTTCTCCCCCAACCAATTAGAAATGCTTGTTAACTTGAATGTGGCCCAGTATTCCCTTTCATTTCTGTGAAACTAACTACAAGATAAAATGTTAAGTGTAAGACTCTGCAAGACAAACTTCAGAAAAGAGAAAAGCTCAAAGTACAGACAAAAATAAAGGAAAGATAACATGGAAATAAACCCAACTAATCAGCTAAAAAAAAGAATCTGTACATTTGGTTTTGGATGGTCTGTTTTTTTTCCCAACCCAAGTGGAATGATGACTCTATACTGAACCATTTTGTACTTTCAGAAATACTTGTTTAGTGCTGATTTTAAAGCTATCAGAAACAGTAGCATCATGCAGAAGTATAAAGACTGATCCATTGCTCATTTTTGCTTACCAGGGCTAAGGCCAAGCTCTCTCATCAAATCAGGATTACAAGCACAGAATCTGTGAGAGAACTTTGTTATGAGAGTTTCAAGGTACTCCCCACGCTCCTCAGGAGCATGAATGTGTCTGAAGAACTCTCTCAGTGCATTTGGCAAGAACTGATTTCTGAAGTTGTGCAGCGTCACAAGGTCATCCAAAACATCTCTCCTGGCAGAACAAAATTCCATATTATTAGAAAAGTTTCTTTTAACTTTTTAAATATGAAAATGTGTATATTTTAAAAATAAAAATTAAAGCTTTAGAATAGTATGAGCTTTTGTTTTTCCCAAAAGGAAAAATTATCACTAACAGCACAAAGATAATATAAACACATGTTCTTCGCCATACACTAATCAGAACTCAAAGTTTATATATACATTCAATCAAGGTATAGAGGTTTTGCTTCCTTTAAACTGTAACAAAACTATTAAAAAAGGCAGTAAAATGAGTAGATTCATGCTTGTCCCATATTTTGATGTCTAAGTAGAAGCTGTTACAGGAGTGTCTTGTGAAAACCAGGCTTCAGCTAGGCAAAATTTGCTCATGGAAGCCCATCAGGGTATTAGGGACTCAAGTGCTCTCAAGTGTTTTGCACTGAACACAGACACATATAAAAGATTCAGACCACACCTATATTACCAGATGTGCAAAAGAGAGGTGAAAAAATTTGGAAGCAAATTTGAAGTGAACCTAAGAATATTTTCCTATGTTTAACCTGATTTTTACCTTGTCTGTGACCTTCAACTTTTAGAAAAATAGTTTTTATTTTTAGTGTCTGATCATACTGTTTATGAAGGGTAGAAAAATGGCAGTAGGAGTCACTAACATTAACTTGCAATCTCATCCATTAAATGGTTTTGTGTTCTTATTATTTTTGAAAAATTTGATAAATCTGAAGTTTTACAGCACAGGACTGCCAGTGGTGATAAATACTCCTTTAGACTCCTTTTATTGCTTTAGTAGTACAGGCTGAAGAGGATGAGAAGCAGGAGAGGATTCCTGCTAGAAGTGCAGTTGGCTCTCTGTTCTTCCTACTCAGGTGCAGTTACTATTCTCCTTCATGATACTGCCCCATCCCAACCTGATGGCATGAGAAAGCACTGTGGAGACAGAACAGCCCACTACAGCTGGGAGAGTGTTTCCTTCTGCAGCTCCTGATGTCTCCAAGAGGATGCTCCCTCCATCTCGGGAGGTGTGTGCAACTTCCAATCAAGAAATATCAGACAACCAAGTAATGGTTAGATGATTCAATATTAGTTAAAAAGCTATCATCCCTTAGTAAAGTGATAACTACTTTTTCAGAATAACACCCATGAGAGAGGGGAAAAAACCCACTAAGTCAAGAAAAATCAGCAAAATATTTATGTAAGACTTTTTGAGGATGTGAAATTTATTATTTCTAGGTGGTATTTTTGAGGATTCTTATTAAGTGTTACAGTCACATAAATACTTGAATTGAATAACTCTTTAGATTAAGCAGAACTATTCATTACCTAGATGCATTTTCTTGCCTTTTTACATCCTTGAAGCGGCATCTCTACATTCAAAATATTGTTAAATGGGGCTATATACTGAAAATTAATAGAAAATGTCAAGAGAAATTTGAATTACCTTTCATCAAGGTAGATTCTCAGCTTCTTCCAATTCAGTGTTCTTGTGCAAAAGATAAACTTAGCTATTTCTTTCGGTGAATCGTCTAGTATGCCTTTGGACATAAAGTAGTTGACTCCCTGAGATAAAATACATGTATGTATAAATATGTTTAATCTTCATAATGTATTTAGGAACAAGTATTGTATTTCACAATGAAGGAATGTAATCCTACAAATTAACTGGTTTGTTTTTGAGAATGATTCCTCCTCTAATTCACATTTCAACATGCAGAATACACTCTAAAATTATAAATCAAATGCAAAGAAACAATTTAGTGTTATGGTTGAGATTTTACATAGTCATAATAGAAAATTTTCAATTATGAACACCATAATGAGCATGGTGGTTCTTTAATAATTTCTTTACAGTATATAGCAGTATTTTGCTTTTTATAGTTTTGTAATAGTATTTAAAATGTTGCAAGGACCATAACTGGTAATTTCATTAACTTCTGCAAATAAGAAAATCTTAGCCATAATGTGTTTAGTCTTCAACATCTGTCATTAAAACAGTAATGTTCTCACATATATACAATGTATCACATTCAAATAGATGCATTAAATGCATTTGTTTAAATGTGTAATAATGCAAATAAACACAAGCACGCTGATTTCAAAGCATAGCTAAGTATCAACAAATATAATATGCATACACATAAATAAGAACACTATGCCTAACATAAAAATAGTTTAAAAATACAGAATTGCATATAATTTATACTCATATTATGATTTCCAGAATTTTACACTTTGACCAAGCACACATTTTTTATAGAATAATCACGACAAATTTAAAGTATTTCAGTGATATTCTGGATTCTCTCTGGTCATTGTAATATCCCAAAGCATAAAACTACTTTCCTTATAATCTCATAAATCAAAACACAACTAATGGATTTTAAAAATGTACACATTTTTCAACTAAGTTTAGCAAAAATCTAAACCTGAGAATAACTAACCAAATTCTTCTAATTCTTCAATTTGGCAGGGGCTGGGAGCAGTTCTCAGCATTTATTACAAAGTGTTGCAATAGTTAAGTACAATTGATCTTGACTACAGCATAAGGTTGAAATTTAAAATGAGTAGGACAGGGCATTTCTGCATAGAATAATGTATCAAGGCCACAACCTAAACCACCTTTAAAATATTCTGAAATATATTTTCATAAATCTTCTGATATCAATCTTCACAATATTTTGTAAGTCTGCCCTTTGTGTTTACATTACTGCTACAAAGATGTAGGGGCAACCTGTCATTAAGTACATAAACTAAACTTCCCAGTGCTCTTGAATTTTGTGTGAAAAAGAAATTAAGGACTGAGTGCAAGTTTGGAATATTTTGTGAAGTGGCTTAGTAAAGTGAAGTCCTACTTGCATCAAGCAGGAAAACAGTTAGAATATAAGAACACAAGTTAAAAGCCAAAAAACACGTGTAGTATTAACTAGCTATTTGTACCAGTCCATAGGTTTTGCTTATATATTTATAGAAAATTGCAGTTAATCAAGATACATTTGTTTTGCTAAAATAATGGTTTATAAAAATGAATAAAAATATAAAGGTTTCTTTAGATAGGTAAAACAAAAAAATCTAGCAGTGTTACACCCCAATTTTAAGAAAAATCTGTGTTTAGGATGACAATAAAACATGTATTGCTCTATCAGCTTGCATTTCAGTCCAAATTATTTCATATTTAACTTTGTCCATAATACGGATGGACAACATAACAGTACTTTCTTGAACCAGAGCTAAATAAGAAATTAAAAATGGGAGATAACAACAAGGATTTTGGCAATTTATGTAAGATGAGCAGCACAATATCTCCTTTACATATATTCCGAATTAATGAGATTTATGTTTGCTTCAGTAAGAAGTATTAGCTTAAAGTAATACAAACTGAAGCCTGGTGAGCAAGTCTTGAGTAACATTTCTGCTGCAATTAACAAACACTTCTGCAACATATCCAGAAAATACCTAGCAGGACAGAGAAGAGGCAGGAGGAAAATAATACCTTCTTTAAGTAAACACACAGTGGGTTTGTTTCTCTGTAACAGCAAATGCTGCATTTTCTTTCTCATGCCCTAGCTCACAACTCAGTGGAGGATCTTTGATAGGTTACAGTCTTTGCATTATTATTCTCTAATTCCTTTTTCCCCTACCACACATAATGCTTGACAATATCTTTCCCTATCAACTCCTTCACAAGTAAACAAGGTATAAATAAAATATACTTCTGCACATGCCATTGTTTTTAGTTGCTTTTTATTTCATCCTAAGCTATCAAAAATACTTTGCAACCATAGAAGCCTGATTTCTCTTTTATGTTCTTAAATTTTGTCTCACAGCAAATGAAATTTATTTACAAGACTTACAGCACATCACTGAATCTGTTTTTCCTAACACTGTAAATACTACTTAAAAACCTCTCAGAACTCTTGCTTCAAATAAATCACTTTTGGTAGCTAAAATGGCCATTTGTGGCATATATACTAGCTGAAATAAGGAGCCCTACACGCTATGCTAAAACCTTTGCTAAGATTATTTATCAGTCAGCTGGTGATTCTCTTAGGAAACATTTGACTGCAGTCAGGTAGGCTGTTCTGTGCCATGATCTACAGCCCTGAAGAGGCCTTTTTAACACTTGGGAAACATTGCAGAATGAACACATACAGTAGTTTTTTAATTCTGATTCAGAGCACTATAATGTTCTTAGCATTGGAGAATTAGGAAAGATGCCTTAAACCTTGCCTCTGTGGACAGCGTGCTATCTCTGAATTTCAGACAGCTCTGGATAAAACATTAATGTATGGAAGTGTTGATTTAAATTATGTATGCAAACAACAATTTAAAATATAGACTAATAGTAACAACAAAAGCCATTTGTTGTATTTCAGCATGTTGTTTTTTACAGTTGTTTTTTTTCCCCCAGCACACAATGCTTGTTTTGCCAGCCTATTCTATTACAGCACTGACACTCCTTGCTTGTTTTCTACCTATTTCCAGTAGTCTTTGGATTTGTTATATCCATACAGGATCTCTAAAATGGAAAACTTTTCCCGTGTTGATTCAATTTCTGCACTATCTCCTTTGTTAAGAATACCTTCAGACCACTTCAGTAAAGCAGTCAACGCCAAACTAGCAGTGACCTTTGACACCTCTGTTTAGATATGGATACAAAACAAACCAGATATCCTAAGTTAACAGCACAGAAATTTTAGAATCAATACCTAGTATAGTAGGGTCTTAATTTCTGTTGGTGATTCTAAGTAACACTAACATTATTAGTAAATAATAAGTAGGCATTTATTATTGTTCCCATTTTTCTTGAGAAGTACACTGTCTTAAAATATCTAATGGTGCATCTTCTGGAACAATGCAGAGTATCAATGAGATATTCTATAGTGCAAATTTTCATGATTGTTTTACTAAGTTATGAATTAAGTAATTTGGTGACAAACGTGGACACAATATGTAACATACGTTTCAAGCAGTACTCTTTCACTGTATGTCTTTAAAATACAGTCCCAGTGATACAAACTTATGATGGCAGAAATTTCAAATAGAACTTGGAAATATTTTTCACGTTACACAGAATCCATAGCTAATAATTTACAAGACTAAGCCACTCTGATTTTAACATAGAATCAAAAAGTTTCAGCTCATTGCTCCTTTCCAACTATTTTGATAAATCACATAAGAATTTCTTTATAACATACTTATACTATTCTTCAAACAGATAAATCAATGCATCTCAAAACGGGCTTGCTTAGTAGATCACTATTAAATAGGGTAAGTTTCAAAAGACTTTGCTTAGAAATACAGCACAGTAAACATTCCATCATCTGCAGACTATCCATAATTAAAAAGTCAGGTAATGTAGCTTTATACAACTGGCTAATAATTTATAATAGGAAAAGGTCAGAAAAACCTGGCCTCCCTGTCAAAAACCAAGGGCAGCTTGTAGAATGAGACAATCAGAAGAGTGGAAGGACAGGGTTAGTATAAGTACTGTCTTACTGTACTTTAGTATTATGTTACATAAAGGAAATCCTGACCTCACTGGACACAGACAGTTTTGGCACAGTACAGATTCCAGAAGGTCCATAAAAATAAATGCTATTAAATAGATCAGTTACAACCATTAAGGATTAAACAAAAAACCAGATCTTCTTTCCTGACTAAAAGATTATTGTTCCTACCTTCAGTCTCAATTTTGGCTACATAGCATTGATCCATATAATAAACTTGACAAAATATTTTGTAGGAAGTTAGAAACTGGATACATAACGATGGGAAGTAACTTCTAGTTGCTTACAAATTCTGAGTCATAAGCACACGAGATGAAATGAGCACTGCATGAGAAACATTTCACATACAGCATAGACTCTTTAAAATAAAATACAGCAGAAATCAGATAGGCAGATTAAACAACATTGTATTTATCTTCAAGTGCTATACTAACACTAAACCATCCCCTATCTCCAAAGAAACAACAAAAACCAGGTTCCAAAATCTTGGCTACAATGGTGGTGCCATATGAAAAAAAACTAACAAAACCAACCAATCAACCAACAAAAAGAAAAAAAACCCCAAAAATAAAACCAAAAAAAAACCCAAAAAACCAAACCCAAAAAAACCCAACCCAAACATGCACTGGAGTTTTCTTTTTTTTTTTTTTTCAGATTACATTTCATGTGTTTAGGCACATCCTTTCAGCAGAATGTGAGCACCTGCTATGAATTATGCAAGCTCATGCACACAATCAACACGTTAAATTACAGCAGATATCACAACACCATGCACACAACAATGGCTAACCAGAGAATCCTACCACAAAGTGTGTAGATGCTCTTCCCTACCCCGTGAGCCACCGCTAGCTCTGGAGCTGTTGCTGTGGAGCCTGGTTACCCATTTTCATGACATGGGCGGTGTCCTTTGGAGAATCTTGCTCCTGTGGCTGTAAGTATTCTTATTTTTATAGTAATTTGATCAGGTCTGTTATCAAATGTAAAGCAGAGTTTGGCAGGAAATTCGGAGACACAATTTTTAATATGGAATGTCATATCATATGTTCCAGTCACAGTGTCCTTATAATAATAATAATAATACTAATAATAATTCTGCCAATATCACAGTTGCAAACAGTAAAAGCAATAGTATTTGTGAATTCTCCTGAAACTCAGGCCCTGAATGATTCCTACCAGGCTACGGTGCTCCACAGGGAGAGAGGAAGAGAGCCCTTAGGAGATACCCTGAGGTTCTCATCTCTCATTGAAGCAGAGTGTTTGTATTTCTATTGTAAAATATAGCCATAATGAAGCAAGAGTCACATAATAAAATTAATATCTAATTTAGGTATGCCGTAAGTTAGCTCTAATTTGCAGATCTTAATTTCCTTTAAAAAATAATGAAGCTTCTATTAATTGCCTTTTCTGAAGGCTCTACATGCTTTAAACATACCAAGATTACTTTAAATAAGGTTGAAATATAATGGCACATTATTAACTGAGACAGTTAAGTGAAAAATTATGTAAAAAAAAATTGAAATAGAAAGAAAAATTTGGACAGACAATGCTGCTAGCAATATGCTTGATGTATTACTGAAAACATGTAAGTTACCTAAATATTGCATCTCGTTTGGAAACTTTTACATTTATTACTAAATTTGTGAAAATTCTGCAGAAAAACAATACTAATAGCTCAAGTGGCCAGGTGCTTGTGTCTCCATGTTGTGTATATCAGAGTTCAAGGCAGAGTTCTACCAGAAAAATTACAAAGTACTCTATTTGTGACTGATAAAAGCAATGGTCTCTTAATAAAACAGAATATGAGATAAAGCAAGAACTTAAATGAGATCACATTATTCAATGATCCATAGAACTGCTTTATTTATTTTACCCCATGGTCACAAGTTCATACTTTCTATATCATATCAGCTGAGTGAAATTTGCTTCTAAAAGTGTTTCTTTTCATATCTCAGTCCTTTTTCTACTTTGGATTTATTAAATTACCACTTCCATATGTACGTATAACTATATGCAGAAAGTTAACAGCATTTTTGTTCAGTACTGTGTACATTTCCTAGGAAACATGAAGCAGGAGTCTTGTTTTATACACAAAAGACTCTCTCTGTCACTTGGGCATTAACTGTCTATCTCCCAGGCAAAAGCTGTCTACTCTCAAATTGTTTTCCTTTTTGAAAGGTGACAGACTGAAAGCAGAAACTGACTTTTCCAGTTAGTTATATGAACTTATAAATGGAAACCTTTCAGTTTGACAAGGGATTTTTTTTTTTGAAGCTAAGTTTATGTTGTCCTATAAGGAAACGTTATACAAAACAAACACCCACAGAAATTAAATCAATCTGATCTTCAGGATAGTTCAGCAGTCAATCTTTTACATATTTCAAGATTTGTTCCTTCATAGTGGAAATAGGTAAAAATCCCGTACAAGAAAATGTGATTGTCATAGAAGCAATTGGACTATATACCTCATCCTGCTTTGCCTCAAGTGGAACCAAACTCATACTCTGCATTTTAACACTTTTATTTATATAAGCTCATTGTTATGCTCTTACAATTCACCACTGTCTCTTCAGTTAGGATATCTGCCTTGTTCCTAAGTTAATACGTGGTTATGAATTTCTGGCATCCACAGAAGTGTACAAGAGCACTTAACAGGTAAGTCACGTAAATGGTGTACACAGGTACAATATTCAAAAAAAGACCACAATACAGCTGTAGCTCAGTATTAATCATCCCTATAGTAAAAAAAACCAAAACAACCTAGTAAAACTTTGTTTTTCATATGGCTACAATTATAAAAAAACAATCACAATTATTGTTTACTACTGTCAGCAACAGTTCACTTACCTCATCAGGGTTGGCATTAAAGGTGAGACTGCCCTCATCTAGCTGCATATATAATTTTCTAAAAGAAAATCCTAGAGGCGGATTCTTATTGTATATAGAACAGTGACCCCAAGTGGATTTGCACAACCTATGAAAATAGAATTAATCTATTATAAAAATTCCTTTCTGAATTTCATGGCTTTTACAGAAGCATAATGTAATCAACACTGCAAAGCTAAATAATCAAACCATAGGAAAAGTTAGAAGTAGGTTGCTGTAACAGTTATTAAGTCTTTTGCTGCGTTTTTCTACAATCTTCAATTATATGATTAAGAGATTTTGGTGTATTTAAGTGCAACCTCAAAATAAATCTCAGTAGGTGGCATCATGATAACCACAGAGCACGGACCTCTGGCACCCCTAGAACCTGAGGAGAACAGTGACAAGTTGCTCTTCTGCGGTACTATGACAGATTAAAACATTTTGTTTCTTTTCTTGTGCCCCAGTTATGCAGCGAATTGGACACCATATCTGCACAAAATTATGCCATTAATTCAATACTTTCCAATCTGTCCTTCTTCTCCCAACTCTTCTTCCTTTTGTCCTAATTGGCCAGTCCTTTTGGCCAGCCCTAATGACTAGATCCAGCCCCATCCTTCTCTATCTTCCATAACTTTTCAGCTTCTTTCCCTTTTATTCCACCCTGACTCGACATCTCAGTTTGATCAGTTTTTGTCCCTCCTCTCAGTTTCTTTGATGACACCATCTGCAAATTCCCTTTCTGCACACTCTAGATTCCTTATTGACCTGGCTTCAACACACCTGCCCTGTAACTAATTAGGAACAATGTTTGGAACCCACCAGGTAGTCACTGGAGACACGGCAAAGATTTTTGTTTTCAGTTCTGGAAACTGGGTCTTATTTGGACTAAGTTTGGAACCGCAAACACAGTACTTGCCAAAGCTTAAACACACCCTTATACATGTGGAATAGTAAAGATTTTTACAGAGATTATGCAAATTGAGATTTTTATTCATTGCTAAATCAGGACACATTTTCATTACCAAAAGAAATGTGCTATGAATGTGAGTATTATTTGGAAAGATTTCATGAAAAATGATTGAACTGTTTCCCAGAATGTACTTCAAGGAAAATATGTATTTCCACACCACATGTTAAGAATATATACTGCATGCAATTAAGAAGCTCTAAGAATCTTCAAGCTTTGGTCTAGGGAATTTAATTTAGGGTGGGTTTGATACCAAGAACTGAGCACAGTACAATGCATATTTATAAACTTAGAAGCATAATGGTATCCTTTACTAGAATTCTTATTTCCTGTCAATGTAACAGTCCCCAACTAGGGACAATTGTGACTAAGAAGTTGTCCTGCATTATCCTTTTGCTAGGTTCAAAAGCATGATAGGGAAGCTGCTTAATTCAAAGGCAGCAGTACAAAGAAACAGACAAGGGGAGGATGAGATGTAGAGCATAATGAAAGGAAAATAAACCTGAACAGCAATCCAACTGCTATAGTAGTAGTAGTGTCTGTTAAGGGAGAAGAAAATGTTGTGAAAGAAGTTACAAGTTCTGCTGACCATCTACTCTAAAGATAAGTGTGAATTCATGAGTTTTTCCTAGTGCTGTAAAACATAAAATACCAAAGAATATGTTAACTACACTTTGATATTACACTATTTTATCTGAAAGAATATTCCTTTATTTATTTCTCAGACATACAAATTCTGCATATGTTATACATAAATGTATTTCAAGTGTTAGGCTGAAGAAATTTCACTTGAGAAAAAACAACCTTTTCTTTCCTCCCTCCATGACCATCTTCCAATGAAGATACACCTAAGCTGCTACAAGTGCAGTAGATGAGTTCTCACTCCATTCTGGAGTTTGGCTGAATAAGTTTGCTTGCTTAAGCTAGACAATTGTTTGAAGTTCAGAGGAGTAATGAAACATACATCTGAGATGCAGTTGAAAAGTGAAGACAAGTCCCTGTTTTTACTCCATGCTATCTCAATCACTAGGTGTATAATACATGTGTATACCTGTGCCAAGCACACTTGTGTATGTAGGAATCTCTAGTAATACCCCATACTAATTAGAAATCCAGAACAACACATTTTTAAACTATGTATGTTTCCTTTATATCAATCTCATTTAACTTAGGAAACCTTGGCCCGGGTTAGAAAGAAAAAAAGCACTTGCTGAGACAAATTCAAAATCTAATACTTTTTACTATGTCCAGGTACTATGCCGCTTTTTTTTTCTTTTTTCCCTTTTTTTTTTTTTTTTTTTTTTTTGCGCTTACCCTTGCCAGAGGAGCTCATCATTAGCAAGATCCTGCCAGACACATGAAGCTAGACAGAGATCAGTTGCATTCAGGTATGACAAAATGGTAAAACTAAGCTCTGGTGGCAACATTTCCAGGTTAATGAATCCTTCTTGCTCTTTAGATTTTCTTGTCTTCAGCAGGTGGTAAATGTCAATGCCTCCTTGGGCTTGCTTGCGCTGG
>PYHW01010620.1:9507730-9540574 GCA_013186435.1 Turdus rufiventris | reverse complement strand
CCTCTTGCAGTGACAGATGTGATTCAGTTGAAGCAGTGCTCCTGTAGAAGGTGCAGTTTCCCTCTGGAGGTCTAGTGGTGATGTGGAGGAGTCCCATTTTCCTCTGGAGCCCAGAGGTGTCCTAAAACCTCTGTTTTTATTTTGGTAAGAAATGTTGGGCTCTTCCCCCTGGCTGAAGCAACTTCCAATNGGATGCAGTAATTTTATCAGTCACACAGTGGGCTTCAATGGGCCATTAGCAGAAAATGACTCTCTGGAGGAGAGATGTGTTGTGAAAAGATAAAGAACAATGCCCCGCCTGGTTTCAATGGATGGCTCATTAGCAGAATATCTGCCGTGGAGATAAGGATCACTGCCCCCACCCTCAGCAGACAGTAATAGTATAGATACCTTTTATCACACCCTGTATTGTAATGTGCGGCTTATATATGGACAAAGAACGAAAAGTTGCTGCCATCCAGAAGTGCGGCTTATAATCATGAAATTACTGTAATGTGTAGCTCATGGGGCTATTTGCTGACAATTTAAAAAAAAAAGGGAAGAATTCTAATCTTCCTAGTTAAACCTTTTTTCTCCTAAATGTTTTAGTTGTGGTTTTGATGTTGGAACTGTCTATACATATGAATTTCGCTGTATGTAATACTATATTTTCCAGTCCAAACTTAGAAATCTAACAACGTTTACATTAAGGGAAGACATTTATGTCTTCGTTACTGTTTATGGAAAGTAAGCGAGGTACACAGTATATATGGTAAAGCATGTGCATGTTTGTTTTACAGTTCCCTCAAGTCTTTATGATTTTTTTTTTTAATTAAACTGACTGCTTTTGCTTTCTGTATTTTGTAACCAGTTGGGATAAGAAAGTCAGATTTAAATAAATATTAAAATAATAGTTCTTAGGTGTTATTTCTTGCTTATGAATTGAAATATTCTTGTAATGAATAATACCAGCTCTTTGTTGGTTTTCTTTGTTTGTTTTTAAATGTACCCAAAAGAAGCCTCTAGTGGAACGGCACTCAGGAAATGAAGTTAGAGGTGACTTTCATCCACTACCCCTTCCAGCACAGGGAGGGAAGGAAGAAGAATTATGCCTAGATCATGATATTGTAGAAGTTAAATGTGAACAAGTAAGAACTTCTATTTTAAGATGCTTTTTTTTTTTTTTACAGGATTTTTCTAAAGGGATAAAGGTTTTTACATCATAGTTGTACTTCAGGAGCATGCAGCTCATACTTAATTAATGTATTGAAAAAGTTGGAAAAATGAAAAGTTAGTTAAATTGTACTGTCTCTTTCAAGACAGTTCTGTCAACAGCTTCTTTTAAAAGCTGAGTTCCCTGAGGCATATTTTGATGATTCTGGAAGAAAAATAATTTTCTATTGTAGCAGGATATGGTTACTGAACTTCAAGATTACACTTAATTAATTTGATCAAATAGTGGATTGTTTTTGTTTTGAAATTAGAGGACATGTTTTTTTTAATATATTTTCAGGTCATAGAAGAAAATTCACAAATTGAGTTATTAAAGAATCAGCTTGCAGATTTCCAGGAAAAGCTTCAGAAACTAGATTGGATGGAAGATAAGCTGCAAGTTTTAGAAGAAAAACTGCAAGGAAAGGTGATCATAGATGAGAAGGACTGGAATAACTTACTGAATCGAGTTTTGCTTCTTGAAACAGAATTGTTGTTACAAACCCAAAAGGTGTGTTAACTTCTCTTGCCCAAACACAATCTTGTTGGTCTGTTTCTTCACTGGTTTTAAAGGCACTATCTGAATGCAAGTGCTGTTTATGAAGTTGATGGTATTTTTTCTTAAATTCTATTCTCTGATACTTTATGAACCAAAGCTTTCCATCTTTTCTCATTGTAATGATCCAGTGTCATCTTATTTACTGAAGTTATAGAAGGAAGTTTTTGAACATGAACTCTTCATTCTCTGCAAATGATAGTGACAGAAACGCCTGGCATGCACAGTTGAAAATACAGGGTTAATAAAAAACTTAATTTTTATTTCAGTCCTATGTTTAATTGATAGGCCCTTGAAATTTCTAGCCTAATCAATGGGTTTTTTCTCCTATTTCCACTCTCTTCCCCCACTTCCTATTTCTTCTCAGTGGTGTTCATTGCATTTTTGAATGTGTAAAAGCACTGTAGTGGTGATGTGGCTACATTTGGCATACCAAATAAAGCCTCTTGTTGCATTAAGACCAGGTTATTTTTCATGCTGTTGAAAGGTCCTTGTGTGCACATTATGTAATTTGATATATGTATGCATGTAAATATTTTGAGTTGCAGTGAACCATAGCATCACTTTGAAGTTAATCATGATCCAAAAATTTTATTCTCTCATGCGTCTCATGTATCTTTCAGATACTGTAAGATGCTTTTCAGAAGTTGAAAACCCTTATGGGTTTGAATTTTTTTGCAGTTGTAAAACTGTTGAATTTATTCATGACCCGGAGTTGTGTGCATTTTGCTGACCCCACAAATTTGAAAATGTTGCTACTACTTTTATACAAGACGTGTTTTACTGTGTGTCTTGGAAGTGTGGTGGTATGCAAAGTCTTGAAATGGACAGGTGTTCATACTGCTCACTAGGTTATTTCTAAAGGCTGTAGCTCAATTAGTAAGGATGGATATTCTAAATCACTTTAAAAAAAAGTTCTGGATCATTAGTAGCTCAACTGATTTACAATCTGAAGTCAGATTCTTATGGATCAGTAGACATATGTCCAAATAATACCACCAATAATAATGTTTCTTTTTCTGGCAGCAGTCTCAAGAGGCCTTCAGGTGAACAGCCATAGACAATTTTTCTCCTGTTTCAAATGTATTCTTTTCAAGAAATTACTGTAGCACATGGGAGAACTCATGTTTCAGACTAGACTCATTCTTTTGTTTTTGTAAATTTGCTTTATTAGTGCTTCAGTAACATGTTTATTGCAGTTGCTTGTGTGGTTGGAATAATATTTGGAAAATACTCTTAAAAATATCACTCAGAAATTTCCAGTGAGATAAACATATTTCAGTACTGTATGTTACTGAAAGAATTCATCTTCGGAAACAAGTTCAGTTACAGTATCTGTGTGGCACTGTGTATACAAACATATAAGGATGTATACATTTATACATCGACTTCAAAACTGTTTTGCAATATACATTTAGAAGTTAAGAAATAATCCTTTGGGCCACAGAATTGCTGCTTTTTTGTTTAATAAAATCGCATCCAAGTCAGGCTTCGCACATTCAGAAACAATTCAGAATTACTCCTCTCTTACTCTTGCACTTTTCAGGGACCTTTTGGCATCTAGCCAGCCCAGCAGGAACACTCTAAGATCTGTCTTGCTGTTGCCAAAGTAGCAGCAGCTGTGCATTTAGCTCTGGGAAAGTCTGAAAGCTACCAAATCCATTTCAATGAAAGGAATTGAGCAGACATAGTCTGTGCAGATTCTATTTTTGTGTTTTTTAAGAGATTGATGTTATTACAGTTTTTTTCAGTATTTTCTCATACAATGCGTACTATTTCTCCTTCATTCATTTATTAGCTGCTGTAGTTACTCCAGCATATAAAGGCTAAAATGTCAAATGCTAATGGTAACTCATTAGTAAAAAAAAAAAAAGTCTAGCTGTTGTTTGAGAGTTGCATTTTTTTCTTCAAAATTAGAAAGTTTATTATTGTTTCCTTCTTATGCACAACTTTTAAGAAGTTAGATTGAGTTAAACTGCAAATGTTTCTTAAAAGAGCCCTCTCTCATTTAGGAGCCTGGGAAACAGATTAAAATAGCCTTCTGACTTCTAAGCATTAGGTGGTATGAATTTCAGTTAGTCTATAGGCTGTTTTTTTAGGACAGAGGACTATAATTTTGAATATCATCCAGCAGTAGAAGGCACACTTACTTTAAGCTCATGGCAACCAGTGTTGAGATGAAATGATAATAAGAGGCTAAGAGCATTCTGATTGTCCATTCTACTCATAACTAAGTTATATGCACTGCATTTTGGCCTGGTTTTGACCTCTTTATGAACAGCAATATTGATATTAAAAAAAAAAAAAGACCCATAAAATAGACTTGTTTTTTAATGAAGTGCATTTATGGAAATGTTGAATTGTTTTAGTCCTGTGAAGATATTTGTGCAGTGCCCACATATCTGGATGGTGTAGCAAGCAAATGCATACATATCTAGTACTTAAATATACTTTTGTTCAATCAGAAGATGATTTAAACAGGATGTATGGCTAAAATGCAGTAAACTTGTATTTCAGAAAGATTTACTTAAGGAGTTCAGCAACATAAATCAAGAAAGTACTTCTAGTACCATGCCAGTATCTCCTGGTGAGTATTCATGATTTTCCTTTTAATTAACATAAATATGCTAAACACTTCTTGCTGGCCTTGACTATAATAGTTTGAGGAGGTAACTGCAATTGTGACCTCTGAATTTAAAACCATACTGCAAATTGGAAGTTAACCTCCTCATCATTTCATGTTTCTAATTTATTAAGATTATTTGGTTGCTATAGCATAGTATGTAATGGTTACAAATAGCTACTACAAATATCAAAGATGCAAATTTAATTCAGGTTCTCTGTTACTAAAGCTGTGAAAAACAATAATGTCATCTGGACTTTAAACCAGTTATCAGGTTTTAAAAATGCACTGTTCTTAAAGTGGAGTTATTTTTGCTGCCACTAATATCTTTTAGATTGCTGTTTTCTTGTTTTTAATGGGGCTCAGACAAATCGTGATTCATAATCTTCGTTGGTTTTCAACTCGCTACTAAATGTTTTCTGTATTTCATCTCTGAAGCAGTTAGCAGCTATCCAACTGGCATTTTTGATAAATGTTCTTGTTTTGAAGAGAAAGACAAAATCTTTTTCTTCCATTTTCCAACTTCCGTTTAATTTTGATAACATACAAGAAGTAAATGAAGCAGACTTGAATGGGAAAGAAGTTAAAAGCACTGCCCAGGCCATGAGTAATTCTTCTGCCTTCCTCAATGGCAGCTCTTTAGCCTTTAGCTCCCTCTGTTCTCTTCCTTGATTTGGCCTGTTTCCCTTGTGGCAGCTGTTACTCCTGCCACCAGTGGTAAGGAGGATATTCTATTTTCCATTCTCACACATTAAGCTTTTTTGTCCAGTGTTGAGCTCTTGAATTGTAATTGAAAGGGAGTCTCAGTAATCCAGTTTCCATGGAAATTAGGAAGGCAGTTCTTGGTTATGTCACAGCTTGTTTTTATTGTGAAGTCTCAGAAATGGGACCTTCATTTTACAGGACATAAAAAGCTTGCAGCATGTTTATTCCTTTGATAAGTTTAGTGCTGTGTTACTGACACTTGAGGGCTTTGTAGTAAGTAAACAGGCAGATGGTTTTTGAAAGAGAATTCTCATATTTTCAGACTCCCAAATTCTTATGAATTTGTTATTCCTGCTTTTCTAAAATTCAGGAAATTTTAGGCATGAAAGTTATGGGGACAATCTTAACTGTTATGAGAGTATAGTACTTGGAATCCTTTCAGGCTCTTTTTGGTTGTAGCTCTCTTCAGAAATCCCCGCTGTACCAAATAAACAAGTTTTAATTTTAAGTGTTTAAAAACAGTCTAATATTAATTTTAGATACAAGATAGTGTAGCTAAGTATGTTCCAAAGGTATGATGTATAGATGGTGACATTACTAAAAAATGGGTATGGGAACACTTTTTTTTTTTTTCAAGATGCTAAGTTCTCTTCCCTGACACTGGAAATCTAAACTGCAATGACTATCACAGCCTTCCAAATGTGGAAAAAAAAATTCTGCTACTTATAAGACAGATTAAAGACCTGTTTCAACAGGCAGTTTAAAAATAATGTAAGCTATGAAATTACTATTAATGTTTGGCACTGTAATCAGATGTTCATAAGCTTTGGTTTTAATCAGGAGAAAATAATCTTAGTAGTCTTTGGAATTTGTTTTTTGTATACTTTATATATTATACATAGTGTAATATTGCACTTGTTTTAAAAAAATGAAACCTGTTTTGACGCTCATAATAGCTTTTTCTTTTCCTTCTCTAAACAATGCATTCTCTTCTGTTATTACCTACTGTAAATCAAGTTATTTGATAGCTGACCTTGCAAAAGAGAGCAAAAAGGCAAAGCTGACATAAAACTGAGCATTTCTCCATAGATACAGAGAGGAATGAGGAGATGCCAGAGAGTCATCATCAGTCGTCTGGATGCAGTTCACTGTTATCCACAGACCAGTCTCCCAAAGACAAGACCATTAATTCTCATAAACTGACAGACATTTCAAAGGTGAGTATAACTGGTGAATGCTCAGTTGATTTCCTTTGAGGTCAAGAGAGCAAGTAAGCATAGGTATTAGTTGTATATACTGCTAGAAAAACATGGAAACTATGCAAAACTACATCTAGGTCTGTCTCATAACAATACTTTTCATATGTAAACAGTGCTTAAAGTCATATTTTCTCTGAATTTTAAGTTGAAAATCTATCTGAAGAATATCAGCTTTGAAGAGTTCACTAACTTTGTTGCTTTTAAATTGCAGGAGACAATAGGACAAAGAATGGAAAAGATAAATAAAATGTAAGTAATAGGAAAAGGCAGCAGGAATTTATTTCCCAGGAGGGAGTTGTACTGGACTAAGTCACACAGAGAATGTACATATGTGTTCCAAACCTCAAAGGTCTCTACATCAGGTGTGGCATTTCCTTATGGCTCTACTGGATAGTAAATCCACTTACAGTTTTGCATTTTTGGGATGAGTCGCTGTTTTGGTTTCTAAAAAGCAATAGAAAGCTCTCTTGATAGTATTAACTAGAGATTAAAGAGTGTTTAGAATTTGGTTGATAACAATAGGAAAATTACAACTTTTTTTCCTGAAAAATACCTATGTTATCTTAACTGGTTTTTATTATTTAAGGAAAAGTAAAGCCAATTTAAACTTAAGCATTATAATAACTGTATTTGTAATACTGTAAGATGTATACTGTAAGATGTATTTGATATTGAGATCTATAGTAACATTTTTTGTTATGTTTTCATTATACTTGAAGAGAAATGTGTTGCTTTACAACACTCTTTCTCAAGCAAGAGATTTATATTTTTGAAGTGCGTGGCCTATAAAAAGCTCTAGCCTTTTCTGTGATTTTAATTTTATTTTGTGGGTTACTTCTTTCTCTGTGTACTTAAGGTTTATTCATATATGGTAGGCATTTAAAATATAAACCAATTGCAGAGGAAAAGGGCAGGATGAGAGAAGACTTATGGGGTCATGCTGCTTATTAGTATTTTGGATAATTAGGAAGTTAAAAGCAAGTCAGTTATTTTGTACCTTATTTTACTAAGTGTATGTAAACACCGTTTATTTTCAGAATTGAAGAAACATTCAACTTGTTCAAAATACCAAGCCCGTCACTGGCAATACCTGAAAGCACAGGTCTTCAGGCCTGGTCTCTGCAGACTTATGGATACCAGAAATAATATGTATGTTTGTACAGCATTAAAATTTTAATATATCGAATTTGTAATGATCACCGCTGCTTTTATTGCTTTGAATAAATATTTTATTCATGCATCTGTGTATGGATTTCCCTCCCCACGCCCATGATTTTTGTTTTTAAAGACTGTTCAAATACCTTCTTCCCTACTCCTTGCACTTCTGTAAATTGAAGTCATTACAGCAGTGTATTCTTGTGTTGACATTTGTTAGCAGTGTGCTAAGTAATATGTTTTTTAAAGTGTGGGCTTGAGTACCATGGTTTACATCCTGTTGGAAACTTTCCAGCTGGAACTTGCATATTACACCCAAGAGGCATTCTTACATACCATCTTACCATCTGTACTGTTGAATAAGTCTTAATAAAAAACTTACATACACAGTTTCAAATATGTACCTTTTTGCTTGTGTTTTAATTTTTAAATATAAGTTTTCATGCTGAGCTAGAAAGCACCAACACTTTATGGCTTCCATTAACACTGACAAAGTGAGGGTCAGTTTGATCCTAAACACTAAAATATGCAAGTCCACAGACTTTGACTGCAAGAGATGTGTTGAGTGTTTTAGTGCTCTTACCCAACACATTTTAAGACCAGCAGCACAGATGGAGACCAGTCAGTATACAAAGAAACACAACATTTTCATTATTTGAAGCCATATTAAGATTTCTGTTTAGAGGCATAAGTGGGTGTAAGACTTCCATAAACATATGATCAAACCAAAGATGTGTGAGACTTGATTAGATTTATTTGTTTATTAATCTTTGTAAATTAGTATTATATCAAGGTTCCTTTGTGTTTTAATACTTCACTTTAAAAGATTTTTGGGGTTTAGTATTACAAACCAGTTGGAACTTTTTTGGGGGCAGAGTTTGCAGATGAATGCAAAAGCAGCTGTTTGACATGCTGTAAAAAGTGATTTCTATGTTTTAACAATAATTATGTATTTTTTCTATAACCATATGGAATATAAATGGACTTTATTGTAGACAGAAACAAAAGAGCTTATCTGTTATATAAACTAGTTCTGGGTTTTTTTGACTTCCGTGATTGGACTGACTTTTTCAGTTGTTTAAAACTAAAAGAACCTAAAACGATTGGAAAATTACATAGTAAGAATATGTTTTGGCCCTTAATTGAAAATAGGCCTTGCAAATCACTGTTCGTTATGTTCACAAAGAAATGAAATGAGGTTTTCCTCTAAATGTTAGAGCAATGTCTTAAAATAGGACTACAGCACCATCTTGTGGAAATCATATAAAGTTAAAGAACTAAAAATTAGTATTTCTTTAAGTATTTCTTTCTGCTTTAAGTCTCTATGATCAAATATTTTGAATTCTCTCTCTTATTTTTCCTCTTTGCCTTGGAGTCAGAGGCTTTTATGTTCAGTTATTTATTCTCTGATTCTTGATAATGTTTATGGCAGGAATGAGAGGAATGACTATTGTTTGATATGGCAAAAATGAGAAGTGGTAGTCAGTATACTTGACTCAAGTTACAGGGAGTTTATCATTGAATGCATCTGGGGCATGCAGCAACTGTTAGGAAAAGCTTGTTCTCTGTGTGGGTAATTCAATATCATCTCTAGTGCTACAAGATTGAAAATCCCAAGTTGTTCAATAATTTCCTTCTTCCAGTAGCTTATATAGTAATGAAAAACTAAAATCAAGGCTATAGACAAACTGAAATTTGAGAAATGCATTATTGTCTCATAAAGGTTAATTTTTCTGGAGAAACAGGAAAGTAAGATGATGAAAATATGTTAGAAACTACTAATTGCGGAATTTTATGACTTTGTATTACAGATGCTTAAAATTTTTCACTAATCACTAGTGAACAGGGCTTGAAACAGCTTTTTTCTATCTGCTACTTTGACATTGGAAGTTAGGCATCATTTCAAACAGTGGAAATTGTAATATATTCTATCTTAAAATTATTTATTTGCTAATTATTTACAATTGCCTTTTCAAACACTATGCCACATATAACTTCTGTTCAGGTTTTTGTTTGTTTGTTTGTTTTTAGGATATTTTTAAACTCTGTGTGGTGAAAATACCTTAATTAATTTATAATCCTCAGGGACAGCCTCAGGAAACATAGCTGCAACAATAGTTTAATGATAGTATTTTGGTTCTGTGGTCTGTAGGCAGATTTCTGTGTGATAGAGATCTGTGTTGTGGTCTTTGTAGGATACTGGGCCCGATACACTCTGTCACCTATGCCAGATAAGCAGTCAATACAGGGATAGTGGTTACAACACTTTTGAGTGTCCCCAATGGGGAAAATAAGTTGTATCAAAACGATGATATTCCTTCCCCTGAGCATCCTATGGCTTATTTAATTAGGAGTAGTAAATTTAGTATCTCTGTTTAGGCAATGTGACCTTATCTGAGAGAAGAGTGCTGTATCAGTCGTTGCAAAACTCATTCTCTTTAGACAATGTGGAGCAGATGCTTGATTTGGAAGTGGTGAGGCTTTTTACTCTCTAGAAGCAAACTGCCCTAATTACAGGTTCACAACAATTAACAGTAGTGTGGAGCACTGATGTTCTGATACAGCATTGTGTGTTGTTTTTTCTCTCACTTTTTGCTTTGTAGTTATTGTAAAGAAAATGTATGGTTTAAATCACTTTAAAAAGTGATTTTTAAAGCAAAATCACTCAATGATAGACTCAAAATCAACAGAAATATAATTTTTCCAATGTTAAGTTTATAATGATAAATCTTTAGCATAAGCAATGTCAAAGAGTATTGTACCCTGGGGTATTTTAATCAAAGGTGCAATCCTATTTCTAAAACATACTGCAAGGTCTTTATAAACTTTCACACTTGCATGTCTGTTCTCTTACCTGGTGTTGCTGCACAGCATTGAGTGCATGTTGAAATATGAACTGGGATTAAGAGTTAGAGAGCCTTGAATACTTTCCATGAATGCTGAGAATAGTTTCACAAAGCTGAAGTTTTTGGCAGCTTAAGGGATTTCCTCCCAGCGCTGATCATTCCCATCTGTCTGTGTTATCGACTATGTTTTGTAACTGATGTGACTTAAACATACTCTTCTGGAAATAAATAGTGAGGGGTACTGGATGCATTTTTTGGGTGGTCTTGTTTGTTTGCGTTTTTTTTATTATTTTTTCTCATTCACATCAGCTCTGTGATTAGCTTATGACATTGCATCCAAATGTTTGTGTCTGAACTTTCAGTTGGAGCAAGAAAGTATCTTTCTCTGAGTCTGCAGCAGAGAGCTAGAAGTGAAGAAGTTCCTGTGCAAAGTCCCAATGTACATATCCATGAAAACTTGTTTAATTTATTTTGTAGTTGATTGAATGAAAGGGCAAATGTGTGTCTGAGAAAAATATGGAAAATAGGATTAAAGAAAATTTAAATCTACAGTTTGGATTTGGGTCAGTTTTCAGGAGCTGAAATAGCTCTGTTTATTACATGTGCTTTTGGTTTTTTTTTTTTTTTTTTTTTCCCGTGGCCAGTTTTTTGGATTTAGAGGCATATTTTTAATATGTTCAAAAATACCTGAAAAATTCAGCTCTTTGCTGTGTAAAATGACCATAAAATATACAGGCAAATGCAAACCAAATCCTTGGGTAATAGTCTTTGTAATTTTTTGTATTGTGGAATAAATATGTATGAACATGAAACACATTTAAAGTATTTCACATAGGCAATCACTGTATTATAAAAATATAAACATATTCTCCTTACACCCTTCGTTTAACTGTAATGATAAACTAGGCAGTATAGTTCATGGGCTTTGAAGCATTTCATTGCTATCCATATAAGCAAATTTTCAATATGCAAGAAGACTCTTCAGTTATTTTTAGCAATGTGTGTTCATTTGCTCCATAGGTGATCAAGTAGATAAACTATACCTTTTCTGACTATGCAATGCCAGAGCATCAGTAAGTCTTTGTCCCTGTATTGTTGCACTGATAGTAATTTCTTTGTCTGCTTGCTCCAACTGCAAAATTAAGAGATTCCCCTTGTTTTTTTCTTGAGTATGATGTTGTTTGGTTCATTGTTTATGCCTGCTTTAAGAGTTACTTAGGTAAAAAGCTAATGGAAAAAAATGTAGTCTGTTTTTTTCTTGTAACTGAAACCATCCCATTGGAACCTGTTGAAGAAGCTAAGGATAAGTTCATGAACTTACTTGAGCTTATGTATTAGTGGTCACTTAGGGTCCAACTTCTTGTAGTTATAAAAGTGGTTGACAGCTGTGATGATTTCAGTTAAAGTAGTTGTGCTTTTGTGTGAACTACAGAAAAATAGGTGCTGATATGGTGGAAGGTTACTAGCCTGAATACTTTATCAAGTTCCGTTTTAAGATGAGAATAACAATTCAAGATCAGTGACTCAGATTTTCTGTAGGTTTTTTCCTTGTATCACTGTTGGAACATTTCTGTGTTCTCTATATTATATGTAGCCTTTTTCATAAAGAAATACCAGCAACCAATATATTGCTGTAAGTATTTTGTGATTGAATATCATACTCAAAACATAAATCTTTTTGTTTGAAACTGACGTGGACTTACTTGCATAATACTGTATGCACTGATCATAAATTGTCTTGAATATAACATTTACAGAGGGAAGGGATACAATTGTTATGTTTCTTTAGCTTGGAAATAACAATAGGCACTTACTCTAGTGCTTGAGAAGGCACTGACATTAATGTTATTTCATTGTTGTTTTAAAGGCTTCAGCCTTGAGTGAAAGTATTTTTGTTACAGGAATGTTTTTGATGAGTGTTTGGATTTTAAGTGAGTTTTCTGATGATGTTGCCCTCATTTTAAAAATTGACATAAATATGTGTTGATGTAACAATACAAGGAGCAGCAATGATCTGTAGGTGTTCTGGTAAGGCTTGTGAGCTTTGCTGTACAGGTATGATTTCACCTCAGCAATAAATAAAGATAAGTTATCTGTGAATCCCTTCTTGCTTAAGGGGAGAAGTTGTCTTGCGTAAAGAGCAAGCTGAAGTTCTCCTTGAAATATCAAAGCTCAGAATATGGAGGACTTTCCTGGTTATTGAAGTAAGGGCCACAGGAAATTCCTCTGAAGGAGGTAAAAATGGAACTAAAAGGGAAGCAGAAAAAAGCCTCTGGATGATCCAAAAGTGAGTATCAGCATGACATAGTTTATTTAAATAACATTTTAAAAGTTACCTTCAGAATGTAATGTGTCTGACAACCAAGCAGCACAAAATACCAAGGGGGTGCATTCAATTAAGACTATACTAATATTGCGAATAATTTGAAATTAAAAACGCTCAAATGAGTAGAAAAAGACACTGTAGAATGGTGGTCACATGCATAAGACAGGTTTAGGCACCCATATGAATAGGCCAAGCAACCTTGTGACCAGTGGCTCCATACCTAATACACAAATGCTTGCATCAAAACTATTTCCAACCTTCTCTGGGCAGATCTGTTGTAAAATCAAATCTTCATGCCTTACACTGGGCACCAATTAAGGCTGTCCTGGTTTAGGAATGGTATTCCCCACTTCACTGCCCCCAGAGAGACTCTCCAAAACCACACTGCTGATCGCTCTCCCTATTTTGCCCTCCCCTCTCCTGCCTGATGGGATGGAGTGAGAATTGGAGGCAAAAAAGGCAAAGACCATGGACTGAGACAAGAACAATTTACTAGAAACAATGATAAGAAAAACAGTAATAGCAACAGGATTAATAACCAAAGGGTCCAAAAGAGAGAGTGATTCCATGCAAAATGCTCACTGGGCCCAGAAAGATCTCCTTCTCCCTAGACAATAGCATCCCTGCCCTCAGCAATGAGGTGAAGTGGTATTGAATAGCCTCCATGTCCTAATCACACCTTCTCCTTGCTACTGCAAAAAATTAATACTGTCCTGGCTGGAACCAGGACAGAGAGCGATTTTGCCGCAGGAAATGGTTTCATAAGCCTTTAATCAATAAAAGGAGGTGGAATATGACAGTATCTTGAATCTTGTACAAATTGCAAACCTGTAAATAAGAGGGCAAAACTTAATTTCATGGGTTACCTGAAACTGCACAGGTGTCGGGGTTTTTGAGCTTTAGGTAATAGGCCTTCCAGACCTGTGCTGACTGACCTCAGCAGCACACTTCAGCATGTAGCTAACTTTAAAATGTCCACCTAAATTAAGCTGTCTTGATTGCTCATTTAGATCCTCCTTTACAGTGCTTTGCGTTTTTATCACCTTCAAGTCTCCCATCAGGCATGCTAACAGTATTTATTTCTGTTATGCTTATGTATTTAATGTCTGGGGGGAGGGGAGTGAAGAATGATTAGTGGGGTTTTTTCTGTCTACCTGAGTGAGGTTTAATATGAACACTTAAATCACAGCTGTACCCAGAAGCATAAGGTAGCTCAGATAATCACTCTAAATCCATGTAAATAAAATTGTTAACTGTAGCCAGTGCGAGCATTCCTAAGTTATCAGTTACTTGGGGAGCTCAGGTCCTGACTTTTTGCTGGGGCTAATGCTGAGGTCAGCACAGGCTGCAGGACCCAGGAAGTTTGTGAGTCAGAACATGCCAATCTCTGTCGCGGTAACTGCGCTCTTGCTGATAACTGGGCTGGTTTGGTGACTCCAGACTTAACTTCTTGGACACCTACACATACATCATTAACGGGATGTGGGATCTGAAGTTAAAAGTGTCCATGTTATGCAGCCGAATTGTCTCATGCATCCCACCATGACTGCTGTATATGTGTTTTTGTGTCTACCTATGGGAACTGAAGGGACAAATATGTTTATAAATATCAATAAAATATTCAAAATGTAATTAATACTAGTTTTTAACAGAAATGGTAAAATCAAGTGAGGATAACCTGAACTCAAGATTTCTATTTTTAAATGGGCTCAATGCTTTCCTGTTAAAAATTGAAGTAGTATTTGGAGTGATTTAATAAATAATTATCTTGTTTTCATGTAAAGTAAGCCTGTAATTCAGGCAAAAGTAATCACAGAAGATATTGGGTTGGAAGGGACCTACACAGATCATCATCCTGGTGCTTGAAAGGGCCATTCCCAAGAGTCAAATGTTTTGAAACCTGACCATTAAGTCAGACAATTTGATAAAGACTCATTCTTTTTGATTGCTCCAGTGCTAGTCATTGCACAAAATTAAAAGTTGACTCTTACCAAAGAGACCCTAAATAAAGCATATAAAGTAGAATATGTATTTTCTATTTTGGGATATTTTACTGGAAAATGTAGACAGAAATGTCTACTATAATATAAACAATTTAGTCTTTAAGCTACATTTTTTTCATAGAAGATTGACATTTGCAGCTTTTTCCAGATAACAGTAGCCAATGTTGTCTTATCAGGAAATGGATTAGCTGCAGTTCTGTAAGTCATGGAGAAGATAAGAACAACTTTGAATAATGATGCAATGGTGCAAGAAGGTCCTTGTGTTTGAGAAAAGATTAAACACTAAACTTCCTAATAAGCTGACAATCAGCCATTTTTTCCCACGTAAAATTTCTCAGTCACTTAGAAATACGAACTTCAGATAAATATATTAAATTATAAAGATTTATTTAAAAATCTTAGGCTTTTAATCTTTAAAATTATAAAGCTGCCTGTAGTAGAGAAAAAATTTCAAAATGTGTTTTTATAAGAGAAATACAAATTAATATTAATGAACAATAATTTTTATTTTTCACGTGGGTCTTTATTTGTAACATTGAGTCTATGTTGCAGATATAATCCCTTTAATTTAATATTTTCCAATGTCTAAGAAAAGGAATCTAAGAATATGGTCTTAAAATCTATAGAAATGGCTGGGTTACATCTCTTGCATCTCTAAATGTGTATCTACTACCTTGCTAGGCAAGATTTTCTTGATATCAATGAGAAATGCATTTTTTGCACATGATTCTAGCTCTCTTGATCTTATTATTAGCATATATGTCATTTATTCCTTACTGCATGTTCACTTAGAAACTGGTTTTGTAGCTGACAGGGAGTTTTGCTCCCCTTTCACTTCCTTATATTTGGCCTACTAATGTTTTCCTTCTTTACAAATTGAAGCTATGCTTTTCTGTGTCAGAAACTGCTTCTTCAATTTAATGTCTGGATTACGTATTTGAGCAGAGAGAGAAGAGCAAGCTCATCACTTCTGCTGTCAGTGCTAAAGCTGATTCTCCTTTCTGGTTTTATCTTCATATATTTGTTTTTTTTTTTGAAAATAAAAGGATCAACACTGCCCGTACTCTAGTATAAACAGAATTAATTTTGTGATTACGTGAAATAAAAAAAAATATTCCAAAGCAGGAGCTTTAAGAAATGTCAGAAATGGTGTTTTGGCTGTATTATTATAATACGGCTTTTAACATAGCTGTTACTTCAAGATCTTTCATTATCTTTCTTTGAATAGCATTGCCCTTAAGCAATTTTTGTCTCCTTCAGTAAACAAGTACAGTAATTTCACGATTATAAGTCACATCATTTTGACTGAAATTTTGCTTCCAACCCAGAAGTGCGGCTTACACTCAGGAGTAGCCAATATATGAACAAATGTTGGAAATTTCCCAACCTGGAAGTCCGAGCCCGCAGCAGCCCTGAGCTGAGCCGGAGCCCGCTTGGGCCCAGGTGGCAGGGCAGTGGCGGTGCAGTGGCAGCACTGCCCAGCCCTGGGGGGTGCGGCGGCACTCTGCGGCCCCAGGAAGCGCGTGGCAGCGGCTGGGCATGCCGTACCCCCGCTTCCTGGCGGCAGCGGCCGGGGACGCCGCACCCCCACTTCCTGGTGACAGCGGCAAGCGGGGCCGGGGCTGCTCCCTGGCAGCCACCCTGAGCAGGGCCAAGCCAGTAAACCCCGTGATCATGTGATTCTGTTACTAATTGGCAACTTTGTGAAAGTTGCATGCGGATCCTCGCTGCGAACAAAAGTGCGGCTTATAATCTGGTGCAGTTTATATATGGACAAAGAATGAAATGTTGCTGTCACCCAGAGCTGTGGCTTATAATCAGGTGCAGCTTGTAATCATGAAATTACTGTTATCGTTAATTTTGGTTATTACTGTGTCAGGTCAATTTGTGAGTATTTTACTTGCTAATACTTTCTTTTATGCCTTGAATTTCAGAATGAGACAGTTACTGTTGTGCTGGGTTTTATGTTCCAGTGAATCTAGGAAAAAGAAGGGAATAAATTAACAAGTTCAGCCAACTACCATGGCAAAAGTGCTGTTCTTGTTACCTCATTCTATTCTGTTGGTAGAGATTCTGTATCAGTTAGGACAATTTTTCAAAAACGTTCGCAGGGAGCATTGTACAGGCTCTTGCAGAATGTCAGCCATGAGAGAGGTCATGGTCTAGAAAAGGTAAATCTAGGAAATATTCCATAGAAGCTGTAGATAAGCATACTTGTAAAATTGTCACTGCATTTGTATAATTTGCATGACTGGAAGGAAACAGTAGAGACAAAATACATAAACAGTAAACTTCAAGTATGAAAACAGTGTTCGCAGAACAGAAACAGGTCAACAGGAAAGGAACCAGAGCATTTCCAATTGTATTTGGATAGGTAGATATTAACTTGAGGTTCTGCATACATCATACAAATACATTCTTGTCTTCTGTTTTCTGTTTCAAACCTAGATTCTTCAAAGCAAGATATAATGTTTCTGATGTTTTCCAAAGGGGCGGCTTTGCCTCTCTGAGTGAGATATTGTACTTTTGCATAGGGAGAATCAACTTAGAACTCATTGCAAAGTTAGATTTGTCTTGTTATATATCTTGTTCAAAGTTTGTTAGCATTTAACTATTTAAGCAAATTGTTTTTTCACTCAATATTTTCTGTAAATATTTTTTCAGCATTTCTGATCTTAATAGCCTGAATATTATCAGCCAAAATGATCATATCACAAGATAACCACCCCTCCGAAACATTTATGAGTAGATTTGGATTTGCTATTTCTAC
The DNA here is from genome assembly GCA_013186435.1 of Turdus rufiventris. NCBI lineage: Eukaryota > Metazoa > Chordata > Aves > Passeriformes > Turdidae > Turdus > Turdus rufiventris. The sequence continues at coordinate 9,523,140 of PYHW01010620.1, read as the reverse complement.
TTTATAACAGTAGGAGTAATACACATAAAAATCTTTGTCCTAACAGCCTCTTTTAAGTTTTCTTCAGCTTTTTGTTGTCTGACCCTTAACAAAATGTCATTCTAGAAATTTCTGGGGAATGTCTGAAAGAAGAATTACCCAAATTCAAGAATGTCTATGATCATCAGAACCTCTTTGAAATTATATCTATATCCATATATTACTCTTTCTTTACTTGTTCCTCCTGATTTATCCAAACAAAACAGTTTTATCTTTTCCCTTTCTTTTTTACCTTTCGTAGGTCAAATCTTGGTTTCTTTTTGGCATGTTAGGTCTATGTGAAATGTGATCTATAATGGAGAATATTGGAAGCATAATATTAAAAAGAAGTTCTCACCTAAAAATCCCATTCAAATAAAGATGTTGAAGAAGGTTTCTCCTTGTCCTTTTGAGTCCTTTGAGATTATTGTATTAATGTTTATATGACTTGAAGAAAATTAGATATTTGTCACAGAAAAAATTGATGGATTCTAGGGAATGGACATAGCTATCACATAATTGCAGCACAAATTTAAGATGAGTGCAATATGCTTCAAAGGGAATTGAATTTCATACTGTCAGTAGTGTAACATAACTTATTACTTGGTATTAATAACAACTTTAACTTGGAGGTAATGATTTTATGTTTAGACTCCCATTAAAAAGATAAACACCTTAAACTGACTACTCAGCTCACTTAACCTTGGTGTCTGTTTAGTATGAAAGACTTCATTAATTTTTTTCCTCTTTCTTTGGGTTTCTGAGGCCCTTTCTGGTACTAAGCTTTAACAACTTGTCTGCCTGAGACCTTAGGGCCACCCAGAAGCATCTGATGAAATTGAGGAAGATTCAAAGCTCCTTACAAAGCTAAAATTGCATCAGATGACCTGTGAGAAACAGGTACCACTGCAAATTCAAGTTAATGTTAAGATTCCTGTCAGCAAAGGCAATCATTTAAGCCCTTTCTTGCAAAGCAACCAAATCAAGTATTACTCAAACATCTGTCAGCAGAGACTTGAGGTCTAACTCTCAGCTAAGCTAGAAACCCATAATGAGGGACACCTGGTCCAAACTGCTTTTGCTTAGACAAAGCTTCAGCACTTCTTTGATGTATTGGTAGTCTGCATTTGTGACAATACAATTTTCTAGAAATAATCTGTCCAACCTAATTTGTGCTGTCTGATTAACTTTTCTTCATTAGGCCTTGCTATTTATCTTCACATTATAAAAATTTTCTGCATCTGGATGTATTGTGCCTTTCTTTCAGATTGTTCAAATTTGAAGTGCTAGTTTTCACTTGTAAAGCAGTTAAGTACTTAATAATTCTGAGATAAGTAGAAGCCTTTTGATCTCCTTTCCATATCCATGGACTGTAGCAAGCCAGTAGAACCCACTTCCTTCCTTTCCTGATATGGTCATTATTCCACTATTTATCCATTATAAACCCTGTGACTTCTGCTTTGCTAATTCAATCTTTTGTCACAGGATGGGTTTATTTCCTTTAGATTTCCCACCTTTTTAGGTACTCAGATGCTTCTAGTAAAACTTAGAAGTTTATCAAAGCTCAGGTTTGTCTGAAAGCTGAGAGCTAAGGAATAAGACTTCACACTGCATTTCCAAATAGGGTAAAAATAGGTAAGGTGAAGGGCTGTTTTTAACAAAACAGTGGATAATCATTGTCACCTAAACAGGGAGTTTGTTGCTCTCAACTTCAGATGGGATAGTTCATTTACTTGGAAAAAGCACAGGAAATGCCATTAACAGTTGTTTATAAAGTATGATGGATGTCACCTTATAATTACCGATATCCTACTGATAGTAACTTGAATCTTATAGTTGTCCTAGGAAATAAAAAAGTTGGAGTCCCACAGAAAACATCTTTGTTTCATTTTTTTCCCTTCTATTAAATGGTGCTATAATTAAAAAGCTTTAAAGTAGTTGTTAAAACTATTGCTGAACCCGAAGACATTTTACACTGTTGTTCATTTTGTTATTTAAATTTGAATTTTATGGATTTCTTCTATTTCAAAAAACCTATTTTTTCTCTTGTAGCCTTTTTGTAAGGATCCCTGCTTCTTTGTTTCAAGCACTATCTAGAAACTCTTGAGAACAATTTAAATTGCCAATTGCTTAAGGAGTGGACCTCTCTTGTGATATCACAAGTCAGGATATGTTTTTGAAAAGTGAATCCTTAATTTCTCAACCATGTAGATAGAAATCCTGAGGGACCTTTAAGATCATCTAGATCCAGCCCACCTGCCACAGACAAGGACACTTTCCAGTAGACCAGGATGCTCAAAAGCCACATCCAGCCTGACAGCTTCTCTGGGAAACTTGTGCTGGTGTCTCACCATCCTGGAGTGAAGAATTTCTTCCTTACATCTAATCTAAACTTGCCCTTTTTGAGTGTGATGCCATTTTACCTTGTCCTGTCACTACATGACCTTGTAAAAGTCCCCCTCCTGCTCTCTTGAAGGCTCCTTTGAGGTACTGGAAGGCTCTAAGGTCTCCTCAGGGCCTCCTCTTCTCCAGGCTGACCAACCCAGACTCTCTCAGTCTGTCTCCACAGGAGAGGTGCTCCAGTCCACTGAGCAGCCTTGTAATCTCCACTGTACTTGCTCCAGCAGGTCCATGTCCTTATTTTGGGATCCCAGAGCTGGATGTAGCATTCTAGGTAGAGTGTCACCATAGCAGAGTAGAGGGGCACAATCCTCTCCCTCAGTTTTCTGGTCACAGGGCTTTTGATGCAGCCCAGGGTGTGTTTGGCTTTCTGGGCTGCAAGCGCACATGTCTGGGTCATGCTGAGCTTCTTGTCAACCAGAGAAAGCAAACTGTGATCAAGGAAGTTTTTGGCAAACAGTTCATCAGCATTCTTCAGGCTGTCTAACCCAGCGCTGTATCTGTGGAGCATTTAAGTTAATTTTCCTTCTAATTAAGTAAACCTGAAGTATATCAGTGAAGGTTTACTTTCCTGGAATTGAAACATAGAATATAATGTGACTGAGTTGCTCACTAATTGAAGCAATCAGTCAAGATAATGAGGGAGGATTTTCTAGTGAGTGGTAATGGTGGTTGGAGGATAGGGGAGATATTCAGAAATTCAAAGTAGAAGCTTGATTAGTGGGTACAGACTCAGAAGGATTTGTGTTAGGCTTGGCAGGGGAGAAATTGTGCACTCTGTGCTCAGGAATGGTATTTGAAAAGGTTGTTGCATACGTTTGTTGTACCAAAGTGTTTTATTCTCTGACTAAGCAGGTTTTTCTGATATGGCAACTATAGAATAACTACTGGCTTAAAATGGAAGAGTAACTGCAATTCTAATTTAAATTGAATTGTTACTTAGGGGTGGAAATTTTACTTGCTTGTTGTAGCTCTTACAAGTAAGTATGTGATCTGGATGGTGTTCAACACTCATTAATCATGTTTGCATACCTGTTTTACAGCTGGATTTTTAAATCTGGTATTAAAGTTCATTTAACATGCCTTCCAGAAAGTAAATATGTCAGTAAGTTTTGGTTTGTTTTACATACTCATTCTTCAGGTAGTTTAACTTAGTACAAATCTATACTGCATTCAAACTTTATTCAGAGTTGGTCAAGACTAGTTTCATTTCAGATTATGGAGTGATTCAGGAACACCTGGAGCCAAGATTTATGTCTTTACCTAAATTTTGAAAGTACTGTGTTTTTATAGCTCTTTAGAGGAAAGGCAGGAACTGCATTAACACTTGTTAGAGCAACAGTTAATGCAATGCTGACTAGAACTTAACCTCTTCAAATATTAATGTTAAAATGTCAAAAAATAAAAAAAGGGGGAGAGGAGGGGGAATAAATTTCAATATTTGTTCTTGGGAAACTACTTATTCTCCTTTATTTAAGAAGTAGTCAAGTTTTAAAGCATTTGAGAGACATTATAGTAATGTGAACAAGGTTTCCTTCTTTATTTGCTGCTGATCTGCTATGAAAAGTAAAGACCTGAAGTCCCTATAGAAGTTATTTCACTGGAATAAGTATGTGAATATTTTAAAGCCTGGCAGGTTATGTACACCAGTCACAGACTTTGAAACTGATGAACTTTTCAATTGAAATATCTCATTGAAAATTATCCTTTGGTTAGCTTGTTCTTGTGCCAGAGAGATTCAGACCCGGTATGTTGGAAACCTAGATTTCAGGCTTTGAGGATTTGAAAACATGTAGCTTTGAATCCTTCTGTATAGTATTGCTATATGATTTAGAAATGTTTTGTCTTCATAAAGTTGTACACATATTTAAATTCTTCCTTAGAGAGAATGTGTAATCTCAGGTCCCATAATCTACACTGTGTAATTCCCTTCCTTAAAGTTGATAGTAGAAGGCCATGCGTTATAGAAGTTCTGGCAGGTTTCAGCACTTCAGCCTGCTTATCCAAACTGTTAAATATTGAAATGATACCATCTTTTGCTTTCTTTAGAAAATTTCAATCAGCTGGAGTTGCTGTTCATCATTGACAACACTCCATCCAGTATCATTTCACTGAGTCAGGGTGATAAATCATACTCAGCAATTTCTCTCAAGAATAGAAAACCATTCCAACACTACATCTGTTAAGAATATAATGCTTGTCCTTCTGTGCAGGAGAATGTAGATTTAATCACAACAGCACCATTTAGAGGCATCCATTCTTGTATTTGAATATTTTGACTAAGCAAGATGGGTTACTTTCAGATAAGAAACTAATAAGTCTTGGGATAATCTCTTCTATTCAAGATCTTTTCTCTATGAAAAGAGATTTTGAGATATACTTGTTTAAAATACCTTCAGGAACTTGAAAGCAACAAGTGTTTCCACTGTTTCTGCAGCTGTGTGAAATGTTTTGCATATCAAAATGAAGGTGATGAATTATGGTTACACAAAAGGGGCAAGCAAATTCTATTAAGACAGTCAGCAAAAGTTGGTTTTACAAATTCCTCCAAAATGATAAAACTTTTCTTCTAAAAATCACCACAAAACTAGTGAAAATTATGTGTTTGAATTTTATTTTTTTTTTAATGACAATACTGTGATGCATTATTTTTGCCTGCCTCAATAAATATGCTCTGGAGATAACCAGTTTTTTCAGGTATTAGAGTGACCAGACCAAAGCTGGTAAATCTTATCCAAACAGACTATGCACTTTTCTTTTTTTTTTCCTAAGTCCCCATGACTCATTCATACATTATCTTGTCTCCTCAACCTGTATTCTTTCTGCCCCTATCCTAGTTTGTGCTCTGGACAGGTTTTACTCCTTTGCAGCCAGTGTGGCCCTGTGGTGCATAGTCTGCATGCTCTGATTTGGGTTAGACCCAATTCGTCCAAATAAACTGAATACCTGTCAGTAGTTTGAATGTTTTAGCTCCCCCACATCCAGCAGCTGACAAACTGTTGTTTTTTATTAAATCTGACCCATTTAATGTTTCAGAAGTATCTGTAAACTTTCCAAATAAGTGACAAAAAATGAAAACAAATCTAGTTCCACTTATGAGGCTATCATGCAGTTAATACGAAATTAATTTGATAGTATACATTATAATGTTATAACTGTTTGTACTTTAATTGTACATTGTGGCTGTAAAATTTGAACAAAATTATGATCAACTTAAAGAAGGATGCCTAAGCACAAAGTTGTCTCTCAAGAGCCACCAGAATTCAAAAGAAATATTGAAATATAAATTCATATAATCTAGAGCTCCATAAACTTGAACAACTCTTTTTGTCCAGTTCCTATCAGTACTGAGTAGCTTTTCACCCGGTCATTATCCAAAACCAACCAGCTCATTTACACATATTTCCTTGGGGATTGGTCTGACTGATGTCCTTGGAACCCACTTACTGCACCCATCAAGCAAGACTGGTGGCAGGATTACATGAGGGAAAGGCTGTGGATATCTACCTGGACTTCAGCAAAGCATTTGATGCTGTCTTCCACACCATCCTCCTGGGAAAAAGCTGGCATCCCACAGATTGGACAGATGCACAGTGCACTGGGTTAAAAACCGGCTGGATGGTCAGGAGGAGAGAGCAGTGCTTAATGGTGCTACATCCAGTTTTCAGCAGTGTCCCCCCCAAGGGCAGTCCTGTTCAGAATCTGTCTGGGTGAGGGGACTGAGTGACACTGATTTGTGAGGGAATATGAATCTGCTGGGGAGCAGGCAGGTTATACCGAGGGATCTGAGCAGGCTGGTCATGGGCACTTGGCCAGTTGTCAGAAGTCCAACAGGGCCAAGTGCCAGGTTGTGCCCTTGGGTCACAGTGACCCCATGCAGCACTACAGCCTGGGGCAGACTGGCTGGGAAGCTACCCAGAAGAAAAGAACCTGAAGGTGCTGGTTGACAGCATCTGGACATGAGCCAGCTGTGCCCAGCTGGCCAAGAAGGCCAATGGCATCCTGGCCTGTACCAGCAATAGTGTTGCCAGCAGGAGCAGGCACAGGGGACATTGAGGGCCTGGAGCACGTCCAGGGAAGGGCAACAGAGCTGGGGAAGGGTCTGGGGGACAAGTCTTGTGAGGAGTGACTGAGGGAGTGGGTTGTGTACCCTGGAGAAAAGGAAACTCAGGCAGGACCTTATTGCTCTCTACAACTCCCTGAGAGGAGGGTGTAGCTGGGTGGGAGTTGGCCTCTTCTCCCAAGCAAAAAGTGACAGGACAAGAGGAAATGACCTCAAGCTGCGTAAGCAGGGGTTAACATGAGGCATCAGAAGGAATTTCTTCATGGAAAAGGTTGTTAAGCGTTGGAACACTTAACACCACCAGGGAGGTGGTGAGTGTTCAAAGAAGAGACTGGATGTGGCACTTAGTGCTCTGGTCTAGTTGACAAGGTGGTGATTGGTCAAAGGTTAAACTTGGTGATCCTGGAGGTTGTTTGCAACTTAAATGATTGTGATTCTGTGACTTGCCTTTTGCGTTATGGTTTAGGACATGTAGTAGTTTTCTTAGCAGTGGGAATGCAAATATGTGTCTCTACTTTCAGGAATTTTCTTAACCACCAGTCTATAGGATAGTTCTTAAGAAATATGGTTTGCTGTTTTTTTTCCTTCTTCACAAAACTTTTCACTTCTTATTGCATTATATGTACAGCTACAAGGTAAGCAGTCTTGGGAAAAGCAAATGGAATGTAAACGGTCTGTCTGAGAGCTTCCTGATGACTAGACCAGAATTTCATGGATTTTTTGTCATTGTGGCCCAGACAATTTCCTCTGGATTACTTTATGGATGTCATCACCACATGTGTTTTAAGCAAAAAATATCTTCCTTCCAAAAATAAGTAGATACCTGTAATTTAGAGAGTGTTTTCTTCTGTGATCACAAATAGAGAGAAGCATTTAACTGGTAGGTAAAACACCTAAACACCAAAGATTTTTTTTTTTTTGCAAGAGTTTTCTATTTCTTATTTCAGGGAGCAGCATAAAGGAAGTGAGGAATGGCTGGAGTCAGGGAGGAAATGCATGGGAATATCTTAAACTGGCAATACTGTCTGAAGACAAGACAATGAATCATGTAACTACCCTCTAATACAGATGTTTGTATTCCTTTGAGGGAGGAGCTGGTCAAGTGCTTAAATGGTTCTGCCGCACCTCTAAACTTTTTAGACATGAAATTACAATTTATTGGACTGTGGAGTGCTTCACGGTCCCTATCAGTCTTTATCAGAATTATGTACTCTCAGCAGTACAAAAAAAAAAATTTGTTAATATTTAATATCTTTGCATAAAGTCCCAAATGTAAAGCTGCATATTTTCATAACCAGCAATTAAGGTATTGAAATATAGGTAATATAAATTTAAAAAACCCAAAAAACCAAACAAACAATCTCTACAAAATCTAATTCACATATAACCCAAGAGATAAGAAGTACTTTGGACACAAGTCTGTAGGTTACTTTTCTTCGTTTTTCCCCTTTTCCCTCCAGAAAATGTTTGGGTTTTTTTAAACAAAAGCATAAATTCATCCCCCTTGGCCAAAGAGTTTGTATCCAGGGAAGACATTTTGTGGGGAATGAACTTTTCTCCCTGCCACTATACACTTGGATCTCAAATGCTTTCCTGACTTGGGACCTCCGTCAACGCAAAAATACAGGGGAAAATGGGCAAGATTATCAAGTGAATTGTAAATAATTGCTTAAAGAAGAAAGATGGGAAAGTGGGGAAAATTTCTTAAGGAATATCATTTTATGACAGATACCTGCAGGTGGTAAATGCGTATATTTGCTGTTCTTCTTGAGCAGTCCTTGCTGAGAGAGTTTATGTGCATCAACTACTTTCCCTGATTTAAACTGTTTTACTAATTTTTGTCTCCATTCAAATGGCACAGACAATTAAAATGAGGATGTCTTTATTTGCAAGGAGCATACTTTGTTCTGGTTTTCTCTGAACTGTTTCATGTTTTCTTTCTAATGTCTTATTTTTTTCCGGTGGTCTTTTGAACACATGCTCACCTGCTTTAGAGGATCCAAAGCTACTAATAAAAACACCCCATAATATATAACAGATGCAGAAGTGAATATAAGTGGAAACAGTTGAATAAGGGGAGCAGACCCAGAGCTGTCATCAAGCTCTTCACAGTCACTAGATTTTTTTTCACCTGCTCATGCAGTGTTTGCTCAAGACTTGTTGGCAGTGACTATACGTTTCATCTCTCACCATTTTTTTACCCCTCCACCTCACAGGCTTTTTCTGAGAGTTTGTGAGTATAATAAATTCATCTTTAAATCCTGCTGAATGTGCTAAACAATGTAAAGTGGTTGCCATTAAAAAGACAAATTTATGTGCTGCCAATATTTAAACTGGGACCTCCTTCTAAAATTTTTCCTTGGAGATTTTCTGGAATCCTTCCAGCTTTTGAGAAACTAGTGTGGTAAGGTGAATGCCAGCCAGCTTGGTGAGGAGACCATTGGAGGGCTAGGAGATCTGATTATTTTTCTTTATAAACACAATGCATTTTGGGAAGAAATACAGAAATGCCATTTGGCAACATTTTATGCAGTACTTGGAGTCTGTGGCCTAGTCATGGTAAACACACAAAACACATCTGTTGAAAATGCCATGGTTCTGAGTGTAAACTTTAGAGCAAAAGAAAATTTATCTTTCTTCAAAAATGTTTTTGAAAGCAATTAGTGTTTGTTGTTCTCTATCTGCATGTGAAAGGTGTGTTTACAGAACTTTTTCTAGATGTGTGAAGAAAGTTTTGGCAAGATGGCTTTAAACAAGATGCGGAGAAGCTTTGATTTGGATACAAAATTAAGTACTCCAGAAATTGTAATTCCATTCTTCCTTTCCTTCCAGGAGTGTTTTCAGATTCTGCTAAACACACCAGGCTTTGTTGTTTAATGTTCTTTGTGGGTACAAAGAAAGAAAGTAGAGGCTATGAATCTAACAGCTGATATGTAATAATAGTCAGTTGTATTTTGCATTGTGATTTTTATCTCCATTTGTTGGTTGTAATAATGTAGTTGGACAGTAAACTTATGGAAGAAGGACCTTCTTGGTGGCACATCAGTATAATTCTCTTGTGTTAAATCAGAACACTTAGAAAGAAGTTGTCAATTTGGGTTCATTTAAGTTCTACTTACATGTCCTACAATACTTGGCAGTACAATGTTGGAGTGCGAAATAATCTATATACACAAATATTTTTTTAGAGGACATGTGATCTGACTGTCTCTGTTGGCAGCACAGAGAACACAATTCAGAGTACAGAGAAAAATAGTTTTGATCTCCTTCCCTTTTTCTGTCCTCTTTCCATTGCCCCACGTGAAATAAAATGCAGTGCTCCTCAGAAAAAGTTATAGCTTTGTGGGTTTTTTTCCCAACTAAGTTAACAATAGCATTTCTGCAGTTGTTTGGTGCATGTTCAAAAGAGTTTTGTATTTTGTAGTGTTTATTGATTTGATCTATTTGTGCTCAGTATGATTGTTTGATTTTCTTTCTAGAACTGATCTACAGGGTCTTCTGCTTTCTGTTCCACAGACCTCTTGAAATCCCACATCTTTCTTTATTATGCAATTTAGTGTCATTTGCCTGTTCAGAGACACAGCAGGACAGCAGTGAAAGTCAGTTTGTCATTTGTTATACTGTGCACTTCCTTTCTCCCTGCTTAGTACATGCCTTTAAATAAAAGTTCAAACTAACTGTGCTACAGAGATACCTGTCTCTGTTTGTTCACAGATGCTTTGTATTGGACATACAGACAAATTATAGGTGGAACTTTATTCTCTTTTGTTTGCAGCATCTTTAGTTCTATGTGGTTGATAGTTTTAAGTATGCACAGAAATAAGCACGCATGAAACATATGGATCCAAGTGCTGACCTCAGTTACATCACTGTAAATCTGGACAGGAACTGTTATCATTCAGTTTTATGCTGGTGCTATTAAGATAAAGAAAGGGAGTGATTTATTAGTGATGAACGGAGTTTTTATAGCCATCTTAGTCCTGCACAAGTTTATAAGGTTGTTTAAGTACCAATACTCACAGATTTAACTCCTTCTTTTATTATGTGTAAGAAACTCTAAGGCAGGCCATTCCTTGCATAGTAGGTGAATGGTATGTAAGGGTATATTAATTTAAAGTCCTGTAATTTGAAGAAATTACTTATTGGATTTTCTTTATGTTCTCAGAGCTCTTCTGCAATCCTTAATTCAACTAGTTTATTATTTTTAGACAATATTTTTGTCTGATATGTATCACATTAAATGATTATATCCTTGGCTCAAAAGAGGACCATTAGCAAGACAGTGAACATGTTTGTAATTTTTCAGGTATACAGACATATAAATGTGTTGTGACACATTTTCTGGATGCTTCAAGAAATTTTAACATTTCAACATTCAAAAACGAGGGAGGGAGGCATGAGGAAAACTTTTTTCAGGGGCTACTGATTGTGATTCAGAATTATCACTGCTGCTTGGTCTCTTCTTGTCTTTTCATTCATAGCTCATTCTGTATTTATTCAAGCTGTACTGTAAGAGACATAAACAGATAAATAAATTTGCGCATGTAGAAAGAATAAAGAATAATATATGTGAAGAAAAAACACTTCAGTCTAAAAACTTTTTGTCTTGGTTACTTTAAATATTTAATGAGCAGAAAATGCTGTGATCTTTTGAATGATGTCTAAATTAACTAGCCTTGTGGGATATACCTAATTATTTTATTGATGAATGGTTTGAACATTTTAAACATTTTTTAATGTGCAAAAATGAAACTTTTCTGAGAAAACTGCCAATAAAATAATTTTATTTTAAAATTCACAGAAAAGACAAGAATGACTGCTGTTATAAGGCCTGATACTGCACCACTGAAGTCAGTGCTGATATTGTCTTGTTCACTAATCACTGACTCTGAATAAACTGTACAATTTCTTTTTAAAAGAGCACCACAGTAATTTCATATTTAAGAGAATTGGAAGGCTCAAGATATATTTATCAAACTCATCAGAAAAAAAGTAAACTTTTAGGAGGAATGCTTCAAAAATAAACCTTTCAAATAAGGTTTCTGGTTTCTGCATATTGAAAAACTGTTCAATGTCCAGGAGTATAGCAATGAAAATATTGAGTGTATCATTTTTACATTAATGTAAGCAACATACAGGAGTTTTTCTGAGATACGCATATAAATAAATGCAAAGTCAAGGCCTTAAAGCAGTCCAGAAATGCTTAGCTTTCTTGATGCTTTTCAGAGCAGGCATTACTTTTAATTACCTGAAAGTGGGTTTTATCTTGACATACATACATAAAACTTTTATGAGTTCCCAAGAATCTGTGAGAAATTATGTAAATATACTCTGGGGGAAAGGGGCACAAAACCCCCTAAAGGTGGATGTTTAAATGATACAGAGAAATTGTGAACTAACATCAAATCCTTATTGAACATCTTATGGAGATGTGGGCCTTTCAAACACAATGAGTTGAGAGCTCTAAGTCAATAAAAATAGATCTTCAAATATTTATGTATGAATATTGGTCTTATACAGTAATGATAGCTATCAGAAGGATGCTGCACATTTGCAGACCTACCATTTTCTGTGCTGGTGTGCTACACATATGTTTCTTACTTATATAGTGCCAAGTCCTGTGTTTGAAGTGGAAATTATTTGATGAATATTTTTTTATGCACACTATTAAAGCATGTTATACATTATCCAAAGACAGAGAGAACTGGCATGTTGAGGTACAGAAAGTATATTTGGTCTTAGACCAAGTGTAAAGATACACATTTATGGGTATATATTGTTTCAAAAGATTGGATGTTTCTATTAAGTAATTATTTTCATGCTTTTTACCATTTATTGAAATTTAATAAACAGGTGGGTTCAGAATTTCTCCCATTTCTACCTGGATTTATTCTATCTTCTCTTGAAACCCCCCATAATCTAATTCCACTTCACTTTCCTCTCTTGTGCCAAAAATCCCAGGCTGTTTTGGATATTGGCCTGTCTTGGACATCAGTACATTCCCCAAAGTGTCTCTGAAAAAATAACTTCATGCAATATAATATTCATATATAATTAATTGAATAATATTTATTCAAACAAGTAAACCAATTGCGTAAAACTTTCCTAAGAATTTGTGGTTGTTTCTCACAACTGGGTCTGCTGCAGCGGGGGATGAGGATTTCTGACTTGGCCAGAATGTGATGCCGCAGGTGCCCTTGTAGAAGAGCCTGAGGAGAGAGGAGGGAAGAAGTCCAGGATGTGTACAGACTAATTCACATCCTTAGATAAGTAAAAATTTGCAATTATTTCTTGTATTCAAAAGCATTTAAGCAGCTTTACAGTTTTAAAAAACTTTAATGTAGTATTTGTCTTTGGAAGCAGAAGTTTTACCTTTACACTTTTAACGTCATAAAATACTATGTCATAGCAGCTAATTTTTATGCTACATACTTGAACTCTCCACTTACTGACATAGAAGATCTCTTTGCTCTTCCAGTAGTGAATGTTATTTCTGTCTTGTGTAAACCTGTTAGTTGACTCTCTCGTGGTTAACCATAATTAAGGAGGTTCTTATTGGTTGTTGCAATTTTCAATCAAGTAAAACATCTTCCATGTCTTCCTCCTCACCTTGACCAATAATGTCTTCTCTGCCCCATACATAATGGACAAAAGTTGTCTTGTTTGTGTTTTGGGGGCAAAATTGTCTCTTTTGTGGCATTCAGGATCTTAGAATTCAATATTCCTGCTGAGGACAATAAAGGAACATTCTCTTAATAAAATGATGTATACTCTCCATGAGCTTCAGTATGCCTATATATTTTTAATGGCTGTTTGGGGAATATAATGTGCACCAAGGCATATTCATATTCATAATGGCCTGTGGAAGTGTGACAGAGAGGGATAAGGGGGAAGATTTAAGAAGACTGGCTTGAAGATGGAGAAGGTCCAGGTAAAAACATGGAAGTCTGGAATGCATATATCGAACTCACAGCCCAAAGAAGAGGCATCAGAGCACATTTGCAAAACTTCACACTTGATCCCAGCTGCAGTTTTGCTGCACTCACTGTTCCTGATGCAGAGTTTTGTACTCCGTGTTATAGTATTTTGCTTTTTTAACTTTTATGGGTGGTCCCTTCATGATCATCAATCTCAATAACAAAAAAAATTTATGAAAATAAAAAATTAAGCAAGTTGTCATTCTTTTGCTGAGTCTATCTGATAAAACATGATTTGGAACTGATTAATGTTTACTTACCAGCCCTGACTGAAAAATACATACCTTGTGTTTCTTACAGCTTACAGTGGAATGGAAGTGGGTTTTAACCTGTAAAGGGTGATGAAGTGCTTCCTTCATGTTTGCAGTGGAGCTATTCCCACTCTGACCATGAATTCTGCTCAGTGACAGCTCCTCCAGGGTGAGAAATGTTATACAGGTGTTATTGGGGCATTATTTGACATGCTGAGCAGGTGCTCTTTAAATTGTAGGTGAGAGGATGTGTTTGAAAGGGGGATTTTAAAAATATGGTTCTGAAAAATGAGAACATTCCAATTGATCACAGCTGCATTCAGTGTAATATGATTATTTTCTCTCTGAATTGCTGGTTTTATCTGAGTTAATCTTTGAAGTACTAATTTGGTGCAGAATCTGTCTCATAATTTTTATGTTATATAGAATAATTATTTGAAGTTAAAATTATATTTCCTATTCAACAAAATAAAAATGTTTACCTGTCTGATAGCTAAAAGCAGTGTACTAAAAGAAAAGGAAGTTTCCTTTTGAGTGGGTGTTTCATGCAAGAAAGCCAATCAGTGGAAAATGGATACTTTCCACAAGATGGCAGTGTAGGTGCATTTTTTTTAACTTTGCTAAAATAAATTGTTCTGCAAAACTCAAGAGAGGATTAGTGGTAAGTTAGCCATTTATGACTAAAAATAGTTACTAAATGTATTAGTGGAGTTATTAGTAGTGTATCAGATCCTGGGTGATACAGAATTTCAGTAATTTCCATTGCCACTGGGTTTTAATATCGTTTATTTGAAATACATATAACTGTTTTCTTGCCATTTGTTTTGTGGTTGGAAGACATAACCACTCTAAGCAATGAGCATATTATATTTTGAAAAAGCTGATAAAGTCGAATCTTGCAAGATAGAGAGTTAATGCTACATTTTCAAATACTGAATTTGATTCACCAAAAGTTTGAAAACAGACTTCTGTGCATTATTGTGTAGTCAGAATTTCTATGTGTGTAGACCTGGTGTTCTTTCCTTGGATACCCATTTATCTGTGTGTGAATTCTTAAAGGCCTCATAATGCATTCAGTCCTTACTTATTATTAACTGCTGTCTATGTTACAAGCCTAAAAGCAAGGTAAGATTCTCTTAAATAATAGAAACCGTGATTTGAAACCATTCCCTGCATGCTGCTTTGTGGTTTTTTTTTCTTTGCTTTTTTGTTCTTGTTGGTTTTTTTTGGGTTTTTTTTTTGGTTTTGTTTTTTTGTGGGTTTTTTTTTGTTTGTTTGTTTTGTTTTTGTGTGTTTTTTTTTTTTGTTGGGTTTTTTTAACTAAATGCATGGAGTTAACTTTCTCTATTCAGTATAATAAAAGTTTCTCGCTCATAAGTGCAAGAGCTGGCTTTTACACGCAGTGCTAAAGCATTTTCTGTTAAGTGATCTTATTCATAAAATATAAGCAATTTAATTTTTTGGAATTTAAATAGACTAATCTCCCCCCACCTGTTTTCCTGAGTATTTGAAAAGGCTAGAATAGGAAGGAAAGGAATAGAAGTCAAACCAAGGAACCAAGGTCAGTGTTCCTTGTCCAAATAGGGCATTAAGAGTCTATTGAATCTCTAGTTTTTTGTTTTTTGTTTTTTGGGGTTTTTTTTGGTTTTTTTTGGTTTTTTTTGTTTTGTTTTGTTTTGTTTTTTTTTTTTTTTTTTTTTT
>PYHW01010620.1:9484885-9507680 GCA_013186435.1 Turdus rufiventris | reverse complement strand
TTTTTTTTTTTTTTTTTTTGGGTTTTTTTTTTTTTTTTTTTTTTTTTTTTTTTTTTTTTTTTTTTTTTTTTTTTTTTTTTTTTTTTTTGAGGAATGTGTGGTTACTAGATGATTGCTACACACTGCAATCTGTTAGTGTAACAAACTCAATTGTGTTTTAAAATCCCATGAATTTGCTGTTAAGCTGGTTTGCTCCAAGTTGAGGGTAGCAATAATGAAAAGCCAGAATGTGAAGACTTAGACTACAACTTGATTTGGTTGCAGCCATGGGAAATTGGAAGAAGATGGAGGGGTTCTTCAGTAAGAAGGAACCATCTTTCATCACCATGTAAAATGTAGTAATGTGTTTATCTCTGTTGAATACCTTGCCGTGTTGTAGCTGTTCACAAAATCTATTCTACAGTCTTGGAGGCCTAACAAGTTTATCTTTGTCCTTTTGGCCTATTTCTTATCTGGCTGGCACAGCCAAATCTGTGTGTATTTCAGGGAAGTGTTGAGGCTTTTAGTGCTTTACACAGGTATGTTACTGATTAGCAATACAGCTGTTTTGTGTTTTATATGTCTCCACAATTGTAGTAAGGATGGAAAGGACAACTCTGCAGCGCATGGAAGATAGAATATGTTTGATTAATCCTAGCAACCAGTGACTTTGTGCAAAAATGTTTATTATTTTGGTGCTCAGTTGGATTTATCATACAGTTTCAATATACTTCTTCAATTTATGTCACCTTCTGATGTTCAGGAATTTTGCTAGTTGACTGACAATTATTGTACTCAAAAGTATTTGGCAATATGTTTGTCAGTGAAGTAATGGAAATTTACTGTACAGGTTAACTACTGATGTTTGTTTAATAGATTTCAGTACTTTGTTGAGGTCTCAGTCACTGCCTGAGGAATTTAAAACCAAAGATACATAGAGATAACAATCCACATTGAGTTTACTTGGCTGAAAATTGTTAGCCAAACCAAACATAGACACATCAAGCATGACAGATAGCATATAACTGGCATTCCAGTGTTAGTGAGCGAGTGAAAATAATTCAAATTTATAAATTAAATACAGGAAAAGTTAAATTGGAATAAGAACCAGAGGAATACTGTGGAAAACAAGGTTGCTCTCATTGACCAGTGAAAACTTGAAAAGGAGCAGATTTTTTATATTAAAAAATGATATAAAAGTTGGAGATAGGATTATTGATTATTCAGAGCAAACTGTTTACATAGAGAAGCAGCCCAGAAAGGACTGAGCTTCAGTATTGTGTATAAAAGTCAGGACGAGAGAATTAATGTTTAATACCAGGAGATTTTCAGTTATTCCTCAGCATTTTGATGAAAGAACTGATATGTACTTTGTGTAAGACATTACTTTTTTGATTGCCTTCAGAAAACATTTTTTTCCTGAAAGCAATTTGTTTCATTTAGTTTATTGGGTCAATGAGGCCCAGTCCTGGAGCTGAGTCACAAAGTATGCCAATTTCTTGGCAAGCTCAATGCCAGCCTGCTTGATTCTCAGTTTTCTCTATTTCAGAACATACTACTCCATCACATCAGTGTCAGTACTTCACAGAGCATTCAAGTGCAAGTCCTGCATAGTTATGTGGGCTAAAATAAGCCATTGAATTTTAATCGGACTTAAAGCCATCCTTTTTTATTTTATCCAACACTGATACTGAGGTATTTTATCACTTACAGAGAATTACTGTACATAAATTGAATGTCTTGTCAGTAAAACCACCATTATCTATGTCAGAAAATTGTTACAGATCCATTGTCAAGGTCACCTCAATTCTTCTTCAGTTTTACTGAATAGGTTTATATTTGCTTTGTGTAGTTAGATGGAAAAGATAAACAAAACACAGCAAATAATTTGTTTCTTTATTTTCAAATTTGGTAGAGGAATTGAGTAAATCCAGATTTACCTCAGTCATCTCCAAATGTTCTCATTTGTTCAGATGGCAAAAGCTTCATCAGAAGAGAAAAGAAATTTGGAAGGGAAAGCTATGTGCTATAAGGAAAGAATCTTTTTTGTCTTAAGAGCTTGTAAAAGGAATTTTGGATTACAAAACCCAGACAAGTAGCTCCAGGAACTTTGATGACATGAATTTCAAAGGGCAAAAGCAAACCACTTTTAAACACTGGTAAGTAGAAGGAAGAGCCTTCAGAATAGTTAAAAATAAAGTAGGTACTGGAACAAAATGATAAGGAGGAAGGCTTAGAGAGCCTTTTCAAAAAGGAGACATGGTGTATGGGGTAGAGGAAAAATACATAACTCTCTACAATTACCTGAAGGGAGGTTGTAGCTGGTGGGGCTCAGTCTCTTCTCCCAGGTAACAAGTTATAGTACAAGAGGAACTGGCCTCAAGTTGTGCCAGGGGAGGTTTAGATTGGATATGAGGAAAAATTTCCTCACCAAGAAGACTGTCAAACACTGGAGCAGGCTGCCCAGGGAAATGGTTGGGTCACCATCCCCAGAGGTATTTAAAAGAGGTGTAGATGTGGTGACCAGGGTCATGGTTTAGTGGTGGACTTAGAAGTGCTGGGTTAAGGATTGGAATAGATGTTCTTAAAGGTCTCTTCCAACGTAAATGATTCCATGATTACTGAGTGATCCAGAGCATGGGAGAATATGTGCATGGTCCTTGCACAGAACAGGACACCAAACTTAATGAAGGTAATTTCTTGGAATAAAATAAAGTCTGCTTTTCACTGTGAGAGGGAAGAGGGATAATTACTAGCAATTAGGTTTATCCTCTACAATAGCTATGTTTGTGAAGATTCAATGTAATAAGGCAGGCAAACCATCATGTCTGCTAATCACACTTGATGTTAAATTCAGTAGCAAATGTTTGTTTTTTCTTTTACTAAAAGAGATATGAGAAGCAGGGAAAATACCTGATTTTTTTTTTTTTTTTTTTAAGAATTAGGAATAAGTTGTTTCTTCACCTTTTCTTATCCTTTCCAGCTCCTTGTCCAATAGAATAGGATTATGCTATTTTATTTAATTATTTTTCATATTCAGGTCACTTCAATTAGAGTAACACTTTCAAGGGGTTTGTGCAGTCAAAGCAAGCTCGAGAGTATGTTTTAATTCAGATGACCTTCCCAGCTTGTGGATTGATGGACCCACATGTTATTCTCCTTTTCACTTTCCTGGGGGCAAACTTAGGGTGAGGAACAGGAAATGTAAATTTCACTTCAATTAAAAAAAACCCAAAGAAAAAGTCCCAACACAAACAATATCAGCAAACCCAAGAAACCAGCTCTAGAGGTGTGGAATGTTAGCTTACAGCAGAGGCCAGGTAATCATTAGAGCTGGCTAGGGGTTGTGGCTGTATTATCTGTGCTATGGATATTTTATACCTGTTGAGAGTACTGTACTTTGATGGGAGTCACAGTAGGAGATTTGTAACCTGAAGCTAAATAGTCCATGAAGGGATCATGCTACTGCATTTTTTGCTTCTGTGGTTCCTGAAATTGTAAGCAAATGGGTGTTTAACTAATAGGTCTAAAGAATAGCACTCATTATTTTTATTTTATTTTCTAGTAAAGTATTTTCTGGACTTGGAAAGACTCATGTGTGGACTCATGTAATAATCCTAACTTGCTCTGGATCTTATTAAAAGCACCTCTCATATGTGGTAGAATAGGGTCATAGCATCATCCTTTATTACCAGGTATACACACATCTACAATATGTCCTTCAAAATTCTGGAGAAAATGGAATGATGAAAATGATCTCTAAAGGTCACAGCGCATTTCCTCTTGTTTTTTCTAAATCAAGAGATCAAATGGCAAAACTCCTGGCTGATGATGACCTGCTTGCAAGTGAATGATTTCCTTCTCCATTTCCTTAGAACTTTGTAGGGTTCTTATTTTCTAATTCAGTCTCAATCACTCAACAGCAATATAGTGTTGAGAGCTATCAAGTGTCTTGTCTGGTTGTTAATATTTTAACAGGTATATTTATTATTTCTGACTTTATGTTTCCATTTTCCCATACATCCTGGCATCATACAGTGTTCACAAAGCAGTATGCTCTTTGGGATGAATCACATGTGTTATGGCACTAGTAATATGGACTGGAGTATCTCGCTGGACTAATAATAATAATAATAACAATAATAATAATAATAGTGAGTATGAGTCAGCGCAGGAGTGGCTAAGATTAACTCAGAGTTTCGGGGAGCCAAGAGATGATTCATCCTTTGAAATAAAGAGAAGCTGCTAATAAACACTGATAGACATTCAGTTTTGTTTGCAGCATACCAGCACTCGCTGTAGATACTGAGGAGGCAATATGAGGAACTGAGAATGTAACACTAGCAGCAGTTTCATGATCAATGACTTATGCATGTTGATTTGTCACTGCTGTAGATATTGGCACTCTCTACTGTCAAAATACAGCAAAAAAAAATCACTGTGGCAGTTTTTTTTCACAGTCCTTAGTGCTGCTCTTTTGCACTTGAGATTTGCTGGGTGTTTCCTCGAATTTCTGGATGCTAAGTGCATATCAACAACAGCTATGCTAATTTATAGCATTTAAAGTGGCAAATGACTCAGATAACAGGAGAATGATAATAGTATACTCAGATAACAGTAGAATGAATTTCTTCTCCACAGAGTGGATGTCTTTGCTCCTCCTCTTTACATCTCTGCCAAATAATTTTGATTGGGACCTCATGCTCTCTGCCTTCTGAGACAGTCACCCTGAACCCCTTAGTGCCTTGTTGTGACAGTCACTCTTGAATCCCCTACTTCCCTGAAGCCATCTTCACAATAAAAAAATGCTGTAGCCCACAGCAGACCATGTTCTCACAGCTCATGGAGAACTCAGTTGCTTCAGGTGAAAAACAAATGATACTTGCTTTGCTTACCTGTCAGACAATGTCAGACTTCCTTGCTGGTGCAGCCACTTGCAAGAGAGCTTTTGTTTTCTACTCACTGCATGTGTTTGGACTGGTTTTGTCTAGCCAAAGGAAAGACACAACTAGGAGTCAGACTTGAGAGTATTGTGATAAACTGCAGCTGGTATCCAGTGTGATAGAGAGCTGTCTGCCCTCAGAAATTTAGTTCCTCCCTACCCATTGCTCAGAGTGGGAGATAGTCAAACTGTCATCTTTTCCTGTTATATTCAATGAACATACAGCTGCTGCTCTTGTTGACTGTGCAGTGCCTCAGACCATGGTGGCCACTGCTCTTTGTCTAGCCAAAATAGCTTAATCATGTAAACTAATAAATTATCTTAGTTTTTAGAAACAGAACCAGGAGAGAAAGTACTGATGATACTTTTCCTGGCCATGATTGTTCATGTCCTTGATTTTTTGAAAATTATTTACTTTTTNAAAAAAAAAAAAAAAGATATGAAAAGCAGTCTTTGGCTTCAGTGAATAACCTGTTTACATGGAAAATACTCAGACAGCTTGTGGGTAGCTATCACATAAGATAGCAGAGTGGAATTATCTGTAAGACAGATGGAATTAAAAACATGTAAGTATTATTTTTTTTGAAAAGAAATATAAAGCAATACTTTTGTGGTCAGTGGAGTGATTGCTACCTTTTTGTTGTGCTTCAGGTTTTATGAAATCAATAGTTTTGTCCTGTCTAACAACTCTTCAGAAAAGAGAGTTGTATTGTTGTAATAACATATGTAACATTAGTGAATTTCTGTCCACCACAGACACTAGGAATCCTTCTGCCTTGGAAGCTGAACTACTTTGTACAAGTACTTTATTTTTTATTTCTCACACTATCTACTTATTACTTGTTACTTCAGTGGCATTGAAGCAGATCAACTTTCTTTCCCTTTCAGATTGGGATACACACATGTAACACTTCTCTTTTTCCTAGGTAGAACTAGTAAGTATTATATAAATCAGATACTTCCTAAAACTGAATGTTACTCAAGAAAACTATGCAGTTTTCCCAGGTTGAGGCATCTTTCTCCATACCTTCTTACAAAAGAACTCAACTCTATCTAATTAGCATTGACGTGATATCCACTGACAATTGTACAGAGTGTTCAGAGACCTTTGTGTTGCAATGTGGTATTTCTTCTCATTGTGGGATGACTCTGCACTACTGGTCTTCATCATAACAAATTAAAGTTTAACCCATTCATGTTCTGGAAATAACGGGGTTTGCCAGGTACCTCTACACATCTGTGTAGGGGTGGAGACCTTCCTTTGTGGAAAGGTTGCAGCTTGAATAATTTAATGGGAAAAAACTGTAACCATATCAGAATTTCTGGATAAACAGTTCTCAAACAATAATGAACAACATTTATATACACACAACAAAGTTCACATTGTTGATTATGGAGTGGGAAATAAGGGAAAGAAGAACAGGTGAGAGAAATGAGAATCCAGTTTTCTTAATGCTGAAGATGTATTAGATTCCTAGTAAGGTAGAGAAAGGATCAGAAAACTGCAAGACAATTTAATATTGAGCTCTCAGGCAGATGGAGTCTATTGTGTTTTTTCCCTACTCTAAACAGTAGACTAATACCTTCCAATTAAATGTACATTTCAGAATGGGAACATTCCTGTGGCCTTGTGAAAGCCAGACTTGAGGTGATTCATAGCAAGGCTCTCCTTTGTGGGAATCCTGAATTAATCAACATACTTGCAGAGAAAAAAATATAGATATCCAGCATCCTGTGAGACTGAACAGTGCTGCTCAAATTCTTTGTACATTGTCTATTTTTATTCATCTAGTTCCACATAAAATGATGCTGCAACATGAAAAAGATGTAAACATTATACTCCCCCTCCTTCTGTTGTGAAATAAGCCTTCACATTGCTCTTAGTTTGGAAATTTAAAGTACAGCAATTTCATGACTACAAGGTGCACCCTTTTGACTAAAATTTTCCCCCGAACCCGGAAGTGCGCCTTATAGTCCGGTGTGCCTTATCTGATGGACAAAGCGGCAAAAGTTGCTAACCCAGAAGTGAGAGCTGCGAGGGGGAGTGGCCCCTGCAGGACTGTGCCTGGCTGTGAGGGGGAGTGGCCCTGGGGCGCTGTGCCGGGCTGGGAGGGGGAGTGGCCCTGTGAGGCTGTGTCGGGCTGCGAGTGGGGAATGGCCCCACAGCAACATCAGGATGTGAGGGGAGAGGAGCTCCGCAGGGCGGGCCTGCTGGCATCGGGGCGTCCCCTGTGCAGGGTGGGAAAGCCGCCAGCATCGGGGCGTCCCCCGCGTGGGGAGGGGGAAAGCTGCCAGCTTCAGGGCAGTGGCAGCAGGGGGCAAGCCTGCCGGCATCGGGTCACCCTGAGTGCCAGGGGACTCCCGGAGCGCACCAGCAGCGCGGGGTTCCTGGTGTGCAAGGGGGGCGCGTGACACCCAGAGTGCCAGGGAACTCCTGGAGCAGCGGGGCCCCACGGACACTGCATGGAGCTGCGATGGACATGCCTTGGCCCCGGGGATGTTCAATGGAGTGACAGCGGACATGCCCCGGCCCTGGGGACGCTCCACAGAGCGGCGGAGGGCATGCCCCGGCCCCGCCAGGTAGAGGCAGGCCCAGGGGCCCATGGCTGCCGGGTTGAGGCAGGGCCTCAGCCAGCAACCGCACAGGGGGAGCTGGGGGCGGAGCCTCGCTGCAAAAAAAAGTGCGCCTTATAGTCCAGTGCGCCTTATCTGATCTACAAAGTTGCGAAAGTTGTCGACTCCCAGGGGGTGCGCCTTATAGTCCGGTGCGCCTTATGGTCGTGAAATTACTGTACATTAGTCCATTATTAATTATTTATTAAAGATAAGAGTTGGCAGTGTCAGTTATTTTGGAGGTTTGCATTGCTGTGCTGCTTCCCAGAGTATCTCTCACTAACTGTGAGAAATTTTCCTTCACTTTTGGAGCCCTTGGTGGCCTTTCTCTTTCCTGTCTCTCTTTTTTTGATACTCATCTGGTACATGGCCTGCATCTCTGTCCTGATACTATTAGTTCAGGTGCAACAACAAGGAATTATTTAGTATAATCCACTGAGCTGGAATCCAGTACAACAGGACAAAGTCTGTAAAAAAAGATTCAGATTGGAATATATGAAATCTTCTTGAGAGTGAAATCTATGAAGAAAGGGACCTTTGATAGGAGTTGTGGAAATCCCAACATGCTAGGTTTCTGTAGAAGAAACAATCTTGTCTGGAAAGTCCTGTCTGCATGGAGATATGCTGGATGATCTAACCCAGCAGGGTCTGTCAATGTTTTTTTTTGGGATGGCATAGAAGGACTGGATGCAAAAGATAAGGAGAAAAGTTAACTTTGAAATCTTATGTTACTGTTCTAATCATCTAATATGATAATACCCAGCAACAAGAGGAACATAAACTGGTATTAAGGTGAACTGCTAAATTAAAACTCTCTCCAAACTTTAATCTAAATCCTTCTACTAGGTTGCTTATTTCTCACCCAAGAACACTGCAAAAAACACTGTTTCACTGTAAATTTTCCTAACCTTTTTTGAAAACTATGGCTTTTTCACCAGAAATTTTATTAATGTAATATCAGATAGTGGTGAATAATACTTTTGAAGCTTTTGATGGAGAAAGTTATGAGTTTGCAAAGGATGATTATTATATGTTATTATAATGTTTATTTAAACTTATTTTATGCTTAATTTTCTTTTCAGTGGAAAAATTCAGCATTCACATTGAAAAGCTCCTTTTTCAATTTTCTTTTTCAAATCACATTTGAGATTACTTTGAAGAATTCATGACTTCTTACAGGTAAGCAGAATATACTAGGGCTGTGGAAAAAAAAGTTAAACTGTTCTTTTGGTTGGTGTCACATCATGCCTTAAGAATTATATACATTTTTGGAAGGTCTCAATGACTTTTCCAAATTGTGTTGTCTGATGCTGTGAAGTAGCACCAGGTTCACTAACAAAGTAAAGAGTATGAGAGAATCTACTTTGATATTGTCAGTACATTTCCATAGAAAGTTGTGTATTACTTTCTAATAAATTCTGAATATTTATGATGGCCAAACACATTGCGTAATTTGAACATCATTGATATATCTAGGGTGGGTGGGTGTAGAGTAGAAACCTGGTACAATTTGTTTCTGTATGCTGCCACTGGCAATCCTGCACTAGAAGTGTGTCTTTTGCCTGGGATAAAGAACAGTTTTCTATCATTAGGCAATAAAATTGAGTAAGAGATGGGATCTTGTGTGATGGAGAAATGAGATGTTCTCTTGGAAATACACTTAGGAGGTCAAGAATTTTCATGTAACATCAAAGCCAAAGGACTAAAGACCAGGCTGCTACTTTGTAGAGGTAGCAAGATTATTTGTATTTTTTTACTGTTGTTTTGATGTTAGTTATCTTCTAGACATAGGAGGGTGGGAACAGCTGTCCATGTTGATAGGGATATCTTGTTAGTGTTGTCTGCTTTCTTCTGACAGTGATAGTGACTGCTATCAGAAACAGGACAGGGAAGTTTGGCAGTTCCTGTGTACTCTCATACATCCACTGTTTACGTAAATCAAAGTAAAATACTTTCACTCTGCCCTGCCTGTAGTTTTAACAGAGAAAAGATCCAAAGAGACTAAATGAAAAGCCTGTGTACCAGAAAAGTCCTTCATTAAACATGCAGGAGAAGCTGCATACATTTCAGACTTGTAACTTTTTTACTATTTATTGATTCCCTCATCCTGTAGGAGGATGGAGCACAAAAAACATTGCTGTCTCAATTTCAGGGATTTCATAATAATTTTGATCCCTGTTTTTCTGTTTAAAAAAATCTGAACACTGTAAAATAGCTGCTGAATATTCCCACTAATGTACTCCGCCCAATTGCAGTCAGTTTTGGTGCTTAGGATCTGCCCTGTTTTCAGTCACTGAAATTGATAGATTTTCTAAGTTTATTGGACTTGTTTCAGTATAAATTCATCACCCTGCAATGCATTGCATTGCACATTTTTTTTTTTTAAATAATGTGGAAGTGTTTTAGGAAGAAGAATGAGATTAGAGTAACTACTATACAGAGTGTTCCCAAAAAGCCCAGCAAAGAAAAGGAAGCCAAGATTGCGACAGATAAGGAATGTCATTACGAACATAGCTCAAGGCTATTCTGAATTGTGGCCATAAATGCAGGAAGTAATTTTCCTCCTGGATCCTTTTTAAATATAGGAACAAAATAAAAGTCTGATGATTGCAGGTATAGTGCGTGGGAGATATTGAAAGGTCATAAATATCTGGGCAATAGAATGAAGGTGCATGTGTATGAATTCGTAACTCCTAACTGTTAGATTTTTTAGGATGTTACCACTAATCCACCAGCATCTGCGATAAAATTACATAACTTCTAAATAGTACTTCCTCTCTTAACTGTCAAATAATGTAGTAGGATGTCCCTGTTCTTACGTTCTGAACAGTATGTTCACAAAATTGCTTAGAAAAACTCTTCAGTTCTGTTTCCATTATGTCAGCTACAAGAACTACATGCTGAAGCTTTAGGCACTTTAATAATTAACTGGAGAACTGTCAGAATTCATTAAAAATCCCAGACAAACACCATGCATATGAAACAAATTAACCCTGCTGAGATAATAAATAAATTTAAAAAAAATCCAGAACACTATCTTTTTTCTTTAGTACAGATCAAATAGTGTATATATTTCTCTTTACATGCACATTTTATATGTTTATGAGGTTTTTTTCCCTATGATTACTAGGTAATTGCCAGTTTTCATATACAGGAAAACCAACAGTACTCTCAGCGCTTTCTTATGAGCATTTGTTAACATTTATGTTTGCCCTTTAATCTCTCTAGAATGTTCTTTAGAAAGAGTTTTTTGGGGTAAAATTTAGGTGGAAATCTTGCTGTTGTGTTTTTGACTCAATTACATTTTTCAGTTATATTTCACAGTTAATTCTTGCAAATTAAAATTGGTATTATGTTCAGCAGAAAAATAGTTTATTTCTTATCTGGCCATCTCATTTTCCAGTTGCATAGTTCTTGTAGCTCACTGACTTTTCATGATTTTTTAAAAAAATATGTATTTTATCTGTAAACATTTTTCCCTTACTATTTATTCTGCATTTAAAATTAATTATTTCCCACATCTTTGTTTGTTGGAAATAATTAATTTAATAACTAAACCCTCGGGGCAAACCAATTGCCTTCATTTTAGATGCAGACAAGCATCTTCCAAAGCAAACAGGAGCGAAATTCTGGTGATATAAATGGTTTACACATTACAGGAACTCTTTCTGTAAAATTAAATCTCCAAATCGAAGTTCTTAGAACATGAAATCACAACACTTAGAGTGAAATAATCTTCTGTCTAGCTAGGAAAGGGGTTTTGGTGTTGGTTGTATCTTGCAGGATGTTTCATTTCTCGGCGTTTCCTAAAGAAAGTGCTATTTTGCTTTCCTCCACTAAATAAATGCTTGCTAGGTGCAAAGAGCAGCGCTGGTTTGTATAAAAAGCACAGTTAAAGTGGTTAAAGAGCTACCCAGAAGTTTTTTACAATGCTCTCTGTGCCCATATTAATTTGTCCATACAAAATACCATGTCCTTTAAAGAAAACTGCAAAAGCTCGTAGACTTCTTGAAGGTGGGGCTTAATCTTTAATGCCTTCCTGTTTCACGTGCTCCACTGTAAATTGTAGTGATTCATTTTTGCACAATCAAGCATAGAAACTAAAGAGTATTCATGTGAGAATAGGTACTGTAGTAAAACATAACATAGCAGTGCAGCATGTGATTACAAGACGGAGCTTTCTCCAATGTATTTAATTTTGCTTAAATTTCTCTCTATCTGGATCCCCAACACAATTCTGGATAGTAAAAAGAAATGTTATGAAGTAATTAGCATTCCAGAAATCACACGGTGGACTCTGGGGGAAAGCATGCAAGCAAATTAAGTAATGCATGTTTAATTTCATTAGTGGTTAGAAATTGTTTTGATCAGAATATAAACAAAAGCTGGCAGTTAATTTTTATCTCAAGTGAAGGAAAAGGTTTAAGTTGAATCATTGAATTAAAAATAAAATTAATATGGTCCAGTCATTTAAGAGTGATTTGGTCATCCTTCTGGGTCCCTTCCAGCACAGATGATTCTGTGGTTTGATGCACACTAGAAGGATGGGAAGTTGGCTGTAACTCTAGGCTGCTTTTCCTAGAAGAGGCTCACCTACATAGCCCATATTCAGCAAAAAGGCTATTTATGAAAAAGGGGTTCTTGGTAAGTGTTTTCTTGCCAAGAGAAAGAGTTTGGGTTTTGTGGTATTAGTCATGTAAAGGTTTAGGGGCTATGTCAAAACATGAGCTGAGTAAGGGAAGAAACCAGAAAACATTGTGTAATATTTCTATCGTAATTTCTGCTGTTATTTGGATTTTCAGTTTAATTTATTTTGACCTCCATTTTTCACTGTTTTCTAGTTAGAGTTTTAAGTCCCTTTTCCAATCCCAGACAAAAGCTGCTGGTACTAACTTCTGCAAGTTCCTCTTCAGTAAGGGCATTTTGAGAAAGCAACTTAGGATCAATATCAGTGGTTTGACAAGCCCGAGGACAGAGTAAAAGGCCCCAACAAGTTTCTGGATGAAGGAGGCACTTGAGTGTGGTGTAGCAAAAAAATAGGAGAAGGAAAGAGGTTGCCTACTCCTGTAAACACAAACCATTTTTCATTCTCTAGTTCTGTCTTTGGCTGAGAAGAACTTGCCGGTAGAAGAAAGAGAGGACAGTCTGCCACTGCCTAAAGACTACATAGTACTTTGTCAGTTTTCCCTGGTTTTCCATACGCACTCTAAGAAGGTAATTTCTGCCAATCTTATAACAGGAATTCAGGATTTATAATAAACACAATTTTTCTGAAGCAAACTTTTTTTACTCAAATTAAGGCTACTGATTTTACATTGTACTATTTTCATGTCTGGGAAATGTCCCAGAAAGTAAGGAATTCACAAGGCATTTTACTTGCAATGTTTCTCTCCACATTTTCTTTTAAGTTGGTTCATAGCTCTTTCATATGCTTCCATAGCACTGGCTGGTGGAAGGCTCCTAGTGAGAGAGAGGACATTCATATTTGTTAAAAAGATGGTTTCACAGTGTTCCAGAAGTTGCAAATTTTTTGAAAATTACTGATACATGGAATCGTCTGATTCAGAGCATGCAAGTGCAGAGGAATTAAAGATTTTTTTTTTTAAATAACAAACTAGCAATAGATAGGTGAAAGGCAGAAAAAAAAATTCTGGAGCTAAAGGAGGAAAAATTAATTCCCTCAGAATTTCAGCAACCATAAATCAGCAAATGCCATCTGTGTTTTGGAAATGAAATATTTACTTAATCCAATAGGCTCTTCTCCTCAGGCTATCTGTATGCAGAACATGCAAGCCCGGTCATGTACTCACAAACATCTTTCTGCGAGATCAGGATGTGGGTTTGCCAGTCATCCTTGTGCTTCCATGATCCACAGCAGTGCTGATGTCAGTGTTCCCTGGTGATATGAGCTGGCTCAACCTTCTGGAAGCTGTCACGTGCTGTGAGGTAAAAAGACTGTTGTATTACTGTAGTGCTTTGCCAGCAGCTGGCTTGTTTAGAGGAACAACTCATTGAGGAAGTCGGTAAGAGGAGCAAATGGGATGAGCATCTGGCACTGGGCAGCCTGGGTATAGGCTCTTGATTCTTGATTCCAGTGTCTTTTCCCTTTTAACCTGTCATGCTAAATTTCAATACTACCTGTGTATTTATGCACGTCCTCCAAAGCTGTGGCTTTTCAACAAGCCCACTTTTGTTGCTTTTTTCTTTTTTTTTTACACAAGAAGAAGAAGGTGGTATACTTTTGTTGAATTTTTTTTTCATGGATCCTATGTAGTAAAAGTTATTATCCATGAACTGGAAAAAAACCCCAAACAAACATGCACACATATTGATCTATCTAATGTTTCTTCTTGAAAAAACTTAGGAATCACGGGTGCTACAGTTTATTACTACATATTGCCACAAATGATAGGAGAAACATGGTAATTCAGCCTTTTTATGAAACTTCATTCATAGTAATGCAATGTGACCTTTTAAAAACCTGTCTGGCTACTTCAAGTGTTTACAAGAGAGGATGGAAGGGATGGCATGCTGTTATATAGATATTTTTAAATATTAATAGAAAGAAAGTATCTTTCAACTCTTTACCCAATCAATTTCTTTCCTTCTAAAATGTATGGTACTTTGAAGCCTAATCTGTTTGCAATGTAGTATGATATCTGTATGAAAACTAGTATTCATAAAAAAAAAAATAGAAATTGTATTTGAGTATCAGTTACTAGTTAAAAAATGAGATTGCTATCCCTGCACAATAGGATAGTCACAGCTCTTAGTCATGCAGGGTCAAAGTGAATTTCAGTTCCAAACAGGTCATGGATTCTTGAGAAAAAACAATATGAGTTCAGACCAATAATGGTAGAAATGCTTTCTATGGTGAAACAGTATACATTACCATTGAAATAGAAGTATTTTGGCCTGAGCTCCCTACCTGCAAAGGAAAATAATTAGCAATTGTATAGTTAGTAATTGCATCTAATGCTCCTAGTCTGAAACAGATAAAAAAAAAAATCAGGACTGTGCCTATCATGTGTCTATCGCTGCCAATAAAATTTTCATATGGATTGATTCTGGGTTTCCCCTTAATGCTAAAAATGTTAAAAGCCTTGTCAGCATGATGTTAGCACAGAAAACAATATTTTCTTAGAAATCACAGGGAAATCAGAGGTATGAAAATATTTAACTAATTTAGAATTTGGTGTTTTAGTGTGAGGAATCCTACCTTAATAAAGTAATCTCATTTAATTTCTTTGCTGGAAAGATTATTAAGCACTGGAATAGGCTTCCCAGGAGTGTGGTGTAGTCATCATTCCTGGAAATGTTCAAAAAACATGTGGATATGGCATCTGAGAACATGGTTTAATGGTGAATATAGTGGTGTAGCTGGGTTGATAGTTAGACTTGATGATCTTATTAGATTTTTCCAACCTTAATAATTTTATGATTGCATAATTTGCCTTCCATTTTGAAAACTGTCTGCTTTTGCAAAGACAAAAAGTGCCATATCTCCGTAAATTCTGCAACAGTGTCCTCTGAATATAAGTTCCTTCCTTAGCCTTTCAGTCTATTTTGCCCGCTTGCTTTCCAAACTTGGAAATGTGGTTCTTTGGTATGATTTGCAAGCTGTTTAAATAGGACCACCTAGAGATGCATTTGCTTCATAGTCCAGATGAGCTGAACAATTCCTGCTGGTTCATAGGCCAAGAAAGGGAATGAGGAAGGAAAGTACATTAAAATCCCCAAAACTCCTTCTGAGCAGACTTGGTGTTGAAGGGATACAAAAGAATCCAGATTATTCTATTCCATCCCTGTCTGTCATGTCTAGAGTTTCCTTAGTGTAGCAGCATATCGTGGCCTAGGAAGCCCTCTGATATATTGGATACCTCCCCTCCACAACCATTTCCAGGCCATGTGGGACAAACCCCTCCTTTTCTCAGACTAGACTGGATGTGTTCTTTCTGTTCACCAAGGGTATCTCAGAAGCAATAAAACATTGTGTGTGGTGCCCTCATGGTGCTAACAGCACTGGCGTTTTCTACCATAAACAGAAATTTTCCTTCCTTCATCAGGATGATGGAAGTAGAACCACTGCTGTTCCAGGCAGAGGCTGACCTCACAAGTGGTTTCAGGTTTCTGTGTAAATTTTCCTTCCCATTTCACTACAGTAAGCAGTGTTATCAGTTACTTGTTACAAGATAAAATCCTGCAGCCCATTCTTCTGTATATAATTTCTAAACCTTCGTATCTGAACTATGCAACCATACTCTGATTAAAAGAGAAATCAAAAAAAGGAGAAATTTCCTTCTCTTTAGGAAGGAAATTCCGAGCCATACGCTGTCACTGTACAGTGGGTCTTTATGCCATTGCTTGCCACCATTTGACATGAGATGTTTGTTGACAGATTAGAGTTTGGACTGGTGGTGGGGTGTTACAGTGGTCTGAAACGAGCAGTCCCAGAAGCAACACAGTATAGCCCATGTAGAGGGTATTAAAAAGCAATGTGCAGAACCACAGAACAGGCCAGGTTAGAAGAAACAAAATCATCTGGTCCAACCCTTAATCGGAAATGGAGCGAAGATGAGATTATCAAATATTCAAGAATATCAGAGAGCTCTTTTTCCCAGAGAAGATGCCCCTAAAAAGGCTTTCCTGCACCTTGTATGGATTCTTGCCTGTTTCCTTAATCTTTATTCCCTTGACTGGTACTGGCTTATGTTTCCTCATTAGAATTTTGACACTTCACCTGTCAGGCTGCGGACTAATTTACAACCAATGGGTGACAAATTTCTTTTCAAGTTCCTCTCTGTTTAGTCATCTGATGAATGTGTTTCACTGGAATTCCAGTGAAACTTAACCAATACCAGTCTGATTCTAAAGAGCAGTGGAAACACTGGTTCTGTGTCTACAGAGGCTCTTCCTTGATGGCTTCCTTCACCTCACCTTCTCATCCTTTACCATCAGACACCCTACGTCAAAATGCAAAAAGATGAAGTTTTAGATGTGGAAAGGTCAAATATGAAAAATAGTGTAATTTCATTTCAACTTGGCACTAAAAGAATGTGAAATTAAAAACAATACTTTACTTGATAAGGAAGAATTTACTACATGTAGAGTCCTCAACTATCAAAAGTTCTATCTGAAACCACATCATTTAGAACAGGAAGCCCAGAAAAATATGTTTCCTCCAGATCATGTTGACGTAATGGTACATATAAGGTAATAAATATTCTGGATTTCAAACTGGCCTAATTGAATCCTCCAAGGCAGAATGATATGAGAACACAAACAAAACATTTCCTTTCTTTTCCAGAGAAAGATAAATAGGAATATCTAAGCAAGTCCTGACAAGCCTTAAAATCTGATACGAAATTCGATTGTATTATACCTCCTAAACAGGACGCCAGAGTTGTTGACAGTAGTTTCACAAAATAAAACATATTTAGGAGCAAAAAAGTAACAGTTGGTGACCAGGAACTCTTTAAATCCAGAGCTAAAATGTGATGTATCAGACTAAAAAGTTTAAAAAGTCTAACCATTTTCTAGACATTAGAGCAAGCAAAACAAA
Organism: Turdus rufiventris; assembly: GCA_013186435.1. Classification (NCBI taxonomy): domain Eukaryota; kingdom Metazoa; phylum Chordata; class Aves; order Passeriformes; family Turdidae; genus Turdus; species Turdus rufiventris. The sequence goes on along the minus strand of PYHW01010620.1, from coordinate 9,490,584 downwards.
TTGTCTCTCAAAGTGTTTATTATTCAAGCCATTTAGTTAGGAAACAACTCTCAGAGGTATAAAAACTGCACGAAAATAGCAGAATGGATCTCTGAATTGTGGAGACCAATTATTTTGCTATTGCATCCAACTTAAGCTTAAAGAGCAAACAGATGTTCTTGAAGTTTATTACCCTTTGCACTGTCCTTTCCCTAATTCAATTAAGTAGATGGAGAGAAAGAGAAAATTGATTTCTCTCTCCACATAGATATCTGGCTTTTGATATGCAGCAGGCTGAAGTCGATAGTTCTTGTGGCAATCACAATCTTGTGATTAAATTTGCTCTTTTGGTATATCTCCCAGCTTCTGCTAAAAGATAAACTATCTTCTTGGATTTTAAATCTGTTCTTTTGATTAAAAGTCTGATGTAAGGCAAAGAATTTGTGTCTTACCAACTTCAAGTTCTTTACTTTTCTTTGACTGCCAAGTTAGAGGGTGGTGCAGGATGTAAAAAAAAAATACACTGATCTCCACTGGATTTAATGAGTACAGTTTTAAAACTAATTTTATACAAATTTGTCACTCTATTTATTTTTTTTGATATGTGAGTGGAGTTATGTATCCAATAAGAGATATGCAAACCCCTCAAAAGCTGCCAAAGAATACAAGTTATACAAGCGGGCATGTCACAGGCTGACTTGGTGACTCACATCTTGGCAGCTGCCCTATAAACAAAGCTACTGAATTGGTTGAATCTGTCTAATCTGTCTTTTATGCAGCTCACTTTCAAAGATACACTGTAAAGAATTACTAGAGAGTGAAAATTTGATCAAAATGCATGAATTACTAATGATTTGAAAAATTAGACTAGGCTTTAGAAATTAAATTTTAATAGCTGAATTTTCTGAGTTTTCATCAGATATGAATGCATATTAAATCTAAACCAAAGATTTGCAAATCAAAATGCATTCTCTTAGTAATTTTCATTTCTGCTTTGGGAGTCAGCCAAACACCAATTCCAGAGCTTCTGATCACTTGAAAAAATTTTGACTATCAGGTAAATATTGAGGATCAAGTAGTCATAGTTGCTTTAAAGGTGATTAGAGTTCTGCTTATATATTCTGAGTGCTTTCAATATTCAGAACATACTGAAATGCAAGGAGAAGAAAAGTAAAGAATTAGAATAACTATGATTCTGCAGGTCAGATCTTTCCTCAAAGCTATAGTACTATAGAGGTAGCCAAGTTCTAATACAGGGTAGTCATGCTGCTGATTATCAGTTATTTGCCAGTTTATAGAAGTGTAAAATGTATTTATACTCCACATTTCAATAGCAATGAGTGTTAAGCATTAACTGTTGCTGAGGATACTCAACAACTGTTGTCCTTTGCTGGATCACAAGCCCCCTCTAGAAAATCTCAGTACTGAAAATTTAGAATGATTACTACACTGTAATGCTACTGTCTTTATAGGTAGATTTGTGCTAATTTGCACCTGCGACTGTAAAGTCTCATCCTTCTTTCTCTTTTGAATTCTTCTGGGATGCTGGTTTTTTTTTGACTTTCAGAACTAAGGAATCAATCACCTCTGCCTGGAGGGGAGCAAAAAGTATTGGTGGTCAATTTGGCTGGACATCAGCACTTCATTTAGAAAGCATGTGAAAACTCAGTTTGTGCATATTTTCAACTACTCGTAGCAAATCTTCACAGTTTGTCACATGCTCTGGAACAGCATTTCCTGTTAAATAGTTCCTAAGTCCATGTTAATTAATTTCTTCTGCGTTTTTCTCCAGAATTGTGCAGCACAGGATCTGTAACCCAATACATGGAGATGAATTTTAGTTTTATGGGATAGGTCAAAATGACTTTTAACTGAATGTTTCTTTGAATATCAAGAAATTAAGGGATACTGGAAGCAAAGAGCTAACAAACCAAGACAGGTAACACAGCTCACTTTTATCCAGAAGGTGGAAAGCAATGCCATGCAGGAGGGAGGTCTTGGAGAGAGGCAGAAAATTGCATCTTGTTTCTCTGGGGGATTCTTGCATAGTTTTCAGCTTCCCTGATTACAAGGGCCATCCAAAATCCTTAGTCTTCACAGAAAGATTTGGCAAAGGAGGAAGACTCCATCAGGACCAATTTGCAGTTAATGAAGTGAATGCCTCAGTGCTATATGCTGTGCCATTATTTTTTGTCTAGCACAGAGACTTAAACACAGATTCAGCTGACTTAGGCTGGTTCAGGCTTACTGAAGTTGATGACATCTTAGCATTTCCCTGAAGCTTAGCATGCAAATGCTGCCTTAAATACAGATGTTTCCCCAGCATGACAAATGCTTCAGTCCTGAAGTGTATTTAACTTGAGAACAAAAGTGCTTTGTTATAAATGCAGCACCAGGGCTTGAAATTTACCAAAATTAAACACATTTCGTTTATTTAAAATGATTATGATTGCTTTTCAAGCTGTTGCTAATTGAAGAGGCCAAAACCAATGTCTAATGAGGTTTTTGGTCCTTATGTCTGTTAAACAGACTCCACAGATAATTGTTTGCACCCTGGAGTATTTTAATTTATGCAACAAATGTGTTTTCAGGGCTGAATGTTTTAAGAAACTCTCACTGGAAATGAAGTTTAAATTTCACTCCAATGTGTAGAGTGAGTACTGAATCATTTTTCTTCTTTAAGCTGTTTAAATAATATTTTTTCCTAACAGTATGGTACAATGACAAATTGAGGGGAAAATAGTGGCCAAGGGGAAACTTACCATCCATATTAATATTTATACAGGCTCTTCTGAACCCTATTCTTTCAGCCACAGAGTTTGTACCATGTACATGTCATTGACAAATGTCTGTACTGCAAGATACAGCTATTTATCTTCAGTTCAGTTGAATAGAACAAGCTTTGTACTTTATAGAAACATTTTGTTCTATGTTTGTGCTTTTTGCTTGGCTTCTTTTTTAATGTTTGACAAATTAGACATAATGGGAAATGACAAGAAATAATGGGACTACTCAGATGATATATTTGATAATTTTTCAAGGAACACAGTCCCAGAGGTTGGCCTAGTGACCACATTTTTGGTTTTGGCCACAGCATAGCCAATTGTTGTTTTTAAACAGAGCCCAGTGTTGTATTCAGTGCACAGTTCTGTTCAATAAATGAAATAAAAATGTATGTTCTTTTATGCCTGTTTTGAGTTTTGGCATTATTTTTTCATTTTGTTTTCCCCTTCTGCAAGTAAAAATTAATAATTCTAGCAGCATAAAAAAAAGAGGGAAAACCCATATGAAAAAATGTAAATTTGCCCTACCGTAATGGTGGTCTAAATGGTCTTAAATATCTTTTCCAACCTAAGTGATTCCAGAATTCTAAAGATTCTCTCATGAAATATTTGGGAAGCATCCTGTGTATAGATCACAAACCTTCCAGTGACTGTGATTATCTATGAGATTGTATAAAATAATATAAAAGAAATTATAATACATGAGTATAGATTTGCCTCAGCAGGTGGCATTTGCGGGATTCATAATTTGTCAAAGATTATACATCAGATAATGTATGATCATTTAAATTAAAGAACAAATCTAATTTTGATATATTTCAGGAACTGAAAAGAAAAATGAAACTGCAAATTCAACTAGGCAAAACGTTCTCAATAAAATGTAATTTATACAGATTTAAGCTTATTTCATGATCTTAAGACACCAAATTTGGGAGATATACATCACTGAGAAATAATGTTTCACAACTTTTATAAAAGTTACTATCTCCAGGGTCATGGAGAGATAGTGACTACTGCTCTAAACCAAAAGATTTCTATGAAACCTATGTGTAGATTTTGAGTGTGCACTAGGTACATACATGTTAAGATATATATACATATTTAGATAGATACGTAAAAAAATTCTAGCTGCATTTTGTCTAGTCTTCCATTAATACATACCAGGTATAGTAACTCCCTTAAATCAAACCAACAGCAATAGCTTTGATAAGTGTCAGCTAATTTGTAAGCATTGTGGAGGGCAGTCTATTTAAACAGATTTACAAATGCAAAGAAGGATAAAAGCTCCATAAAGGAGCACTGTACCTGTTTGAAGTGAAATTACCAGAAGGATTTTGTACAAGGAAGCTCTTTCATTTTTGAAGAACTGTTCCAGAATGAGTAGTAGAGAATTCAGTATTCTCTGCCCATCTCTAGGTCTCTCTTGAGAATTACACTGTTTGTGTTTATATGTTGTTTAATGCTTGTAGTGTTAATTGCTGAAATTATGCTTCAAGGTCAAATGCTGTACAAGATTCTGAAGTGTTAGCCATTTAAACTAAGTAAATCCAAATAGTTAGATGAGCTAAAATGCAACTATTTATTCTGAAGAGTTCTACATTCCTGTATTCCAAAAATATCTTTATTTCCTCTTCACTTCTGTCGGTTTCGTTTGCAGCTGTGGGAAAGTGCACTGAAAGTTATGTCTGTGCTTTTTTTTCCCTGCAAGCAAGCAGAAGTGTGCTTAACCTCATGTCCTATAGTAAAGAGTTCAAAGCTGTGTGGCTGAGAGTTTGATTTTCTTCCTATTCTTTCTTTTCTTTCTTAAGATTATGGCTGCTGAGGAGAGGTTCCATTGCAAAGAGAAAAAAGTTGCTCACATACCTTGATGTGGAGCATTGTGAGAACTAATAAACTGGCCTTACAGTTTCTCTGAAATCAGTGAAATGGGTGATGTCTTAAGTGAATGTTCTTAAGTGAGTGTTCTTGGAAGCTGCTGCTTCCAGCTGTTCTGGTATAGATGGAGTGCAGCTCACTTCCGAAATGCTTGTGTTTAAGGTAGTGCAATGTAAAGTTGAAGAGAAAGAGTTGGCAGGGTCAGGGTGAAAATTAAGGCATTAAGTAGATCTTTTGCGTTCTGCTTGGATGTCACCGCCATAAATCTCTGCTTGATGAGGCTAAATCTAGAGCCTTCAACCATTCAGAATTCCTGGACCAGATGTCAGACCTGTCACCAGATGATCATCCTGTCCTGTTCAGCCTCTCTTCTGTGTGAAAGGAGGAGGGCTAGGAACCCTCTGATGAAAGTGAAAGCTAAAAAAGTGCAATTCTTGTAGCAAGAAATTACAGTAATTTCACGACTACAAGGCGCACCGGATTATAAGGCGCATCTCCGGGAGCTGGCAAATTTCACTAATCTGTACATTATATAAGGCGCACTGGACTATAAAGTGCACTTTTTTTTTGCAGCAAGGAGCTGTGCCGCGTGCAACAAAGTAACAAATTAGTAACGGAATCACACGATGGCTGGATTTAATGGCAGGTGCTCAATTTGCAAACATTTTTCACAGATTGGCATAGACTTTAAACGCAGCTCCAGGCACCCTCCCTGTGCTGCAGCCCCTGGCACTCCCGCCCGCTCTCGGTGCCAACTGGCGAGGCGCAGCTTGGGGCAGCTGCGGCTCATGGCATTTCGGGGAGGCTCTGGGCTGTCTGTGGTTCGGGGCAGTTCAGGGCGTCCCGGGGCTGCCATGGCGCGGCCGCGGCTCACACTTCCGGATTGGCTCAGGGTGGCCGCGGCTTGTGTCTTCTGTGGCCGCCCGCTCCCTCCCTCCCTGCGCGGCGGCTGGGGCCAGGTCCTTCCCTCCCCACGTGGCCCGCACTGAGATGGGGCCAGAGCCGGCTCCCTCCCTCCCTGTGTGGCCCATGTCAGGCCGGGGCTGGCAGCAGCTCCCTCCC